>CAKKXW010000003.1:2067643-2080762 GCA_920937365.1 Sphaerophoria rueppellii | reverse complement strand
CTCAAAAACGAAAAGACATTTTTGCATCCGGTTTTCTGTTTTCGACTAAAAATTAACAATGGCATTGAATTTTGAAAACAAAATTAGTACTTAATTACATAAAATTTTGAAAAAACTTGGTTCCAAAATGATTTTCTTGTTTTTTTTTTGAAAATTTTGAGTTTGAAAATTAATATTTTTTAAATTATTCGTTGAAACAATTTAATTTAAAAACCAAATGAAAGAAGATATTTCTGGCTTTTCAGAAAGGTATAACACAGTGTTGTAACTGAAGCCGTTGATTTTCAATATTTTTTTTTATAAAATAAGTCAATTTTTCAGAAAATTGCCCCTTCCGGCTAAACGGGGGGGAATAGACCCCCCCTCCCATACGATTTTTTTCTTGTCTCAACTCAACCTACACACTCTAGCTTTTTGGCACAACGCTCGTGAATCACCCTGTATATCATTTGTCCAGCACCTCGATGCACGGAAATCGATTAACATGCTGCATCGACCTGGGCCAGATCAGCGTTCGTTTTTTTTTTTTATAAATTGCACCCACTCAAAGGATTTTTTATACCCTTATTATGCCAGAGACACAGTGAGTGCATTAGGAAGAAGGGAAGGAGTTGGAAAGGAGGTGTCGGTGTACATTGGTCGTAGATTCTTGAACACTGTAATGACTGGGAAAGACAGAGTGTGGAAGAGAGTTCCACATTCGCGTAGTACGGCTAAAAAATGATTCCCTATACTTGAGAGTACGTCCGAAGTTTGGCTCGAGGATAAGCTGATGGGTATTTCTAGAAGCGCGAGTATTTACGGGCGAATTGTTTGAGGGAAGGAATGCAACTGGCTATTTCGCTAGAGCAATAACCGAAAAAGTAGCGATAGAACAAGGAGAGACACGCTACGTTACGACGACGATGATCTAAAGGGGTGAATGAGTCAGTAATTTCTCTATCACCACTAATTCTTACAGCTCTGATATTGCATATGTGCTTGTTCCACAGAAGGTGGTCAGTGATGCACATACCGAGAATCTCGAGATGTTCGGTTTCACTGATGCAAGTGCCACTCATGGACAGTGGCAAGGAGGTATATCTCGCTTTAATAGCTGCGTTTTATTATGACGATGATCTGATCCGGATCAGATCAAGAAAATAAAACAGCTTCTTTCATCAATTTGTCTTTTACTTCAAGTTTGGCAGCTGTTTGTATTTTTTTCATTCTGACAATTAGATCGGAGTTGCCCTACGATGATTTTGTTGAACGATTATTATGTTGTTTTTTTAAGGGAAAAGTTTTTGCTATGTTATTGAAAAATATTTCATAGCGGATAGATGAATGTGTGAAAGTGGCAGCACAGTTTTCATTGAAAATATACGCCAACGTTTTAACTTGTGTGCGGAAGAAGAACTAATTTTTGGATCACAAAAATTGATCCAAGTGAAAAGCTGGATTTCAATTTGTTGTTGTTACACATATAAATCAATGATCTGATCTGGATCATTGTGATAATAAAACGCAACTAATGATACAAGACAGCATTGAGTTTTCGGAGCATTAAACTCTACGTGGTTTTTAATTCCCCACTGTACAATGCTGTTTAAGTCAGAGTTTAATGGGCTTCCACATCCGAAGAGGAGGGATGTGAGTCTGGAAACGAATAAGAGAAGCTAAGAGTGCTATCGTCAGCAAAACTATGTATTGGATTAGAAGTTACAGACAAGAGGTCATTTATAAAAATGAGGAAGAGTGTTGGAGACAAAACGGAGCTGGGGCACAGCAGCATTCATATTGTGGGGTTTTTAGAATTGAACCCGTCCAATACAACTTGTATTGAACGGTTCGAAAGAAAGTTTCTAATCCAACGAAAAAGGGCTCATCAATGCCGAATGCACGCTCTCGATAAGAAAGCTTGTTGCCAAACTCTATCAAATGCTTTTGAAATATCAAGTACAATAATCTTACTTTCTCCAAAACGATGTAAAGATTTGTTCCACTGTTCGGAAAGATAAACCATCTACAGTGGACCTATTACTACGAAAGCCGTACTGTCGGTCATTAAGAAGCTTTCGTTCTTCAATATATTTTTGTTTAAGCTGATGATTTATCAGCGTTCGCATGACCTAAGAAAGAAGGGGCGTTAGAGCAATCGGACGATTATTGGAGGGAGAAGACGATTCGCCTTTTATTGGGATTGGCTGGACAAATGCTGTTTTCCTACTGCTCGGAACGAGCCCAGAAGATTAGGATAGATGGAAAAGCTTACGCAAGGGTTTTGCCAGCGTGGAAGAACACCTCTTCAGAATAATAGCGGGGATACCATCCAGACCAGCTGATTTATGTATGTTGAGATCCTTTAGGACTCTCGCCACAGCACGAGTGCGAAAGTAGATTTGTCCCATGGAATCATTGACGCGTTCAAGAACTGGAGGAGTCATGACACTCTCTGGCAGAGAATTGCCTAAACAAAAGGTTAGCTTTCGAGAGAGAGCTAACAACTGGAGTCTTATTGTTAACGAGCGTAGGGACCGAGGAAGAAGAAGAATTCTTCATATTTTTTACAAATGACCAAAAATTCTTACTGCCTTTGGGACATTGCAGTATTTTTTCCTTAATTTTTGGCCATGTAAAAATTTGGTCCTCAGTTGGGTTTGCTCTAAAACATCGGAACTGTACTTCTTTTTCCCTGATAACATCTTTACAGCTTAAATCGTACACCACTGCTTAATCATACAATTTGCTTTGATTTATTTGGAAAAGGAAGCGTACCCCCTTATGACCTGCTGTTCGCAGTTCGCACGGCTGAAGCCATACTGATCGTATGCTCGTTTTTGCAAAGCTCTTTTTGTTTGACAAAATAAACATATAAATCAGCGTTGCCTGGGAAATGATAATGCTTACTTTTATTTCGATTCTGTAAGGGAGCTTTCAAGAATAGTAGCTTTTTCTAAGCTAAGCGTTGCCGTCCCATTTTTTATTCATGGTATGCAATAAAGAATTAAAATCCGTTAAAAAAAAGAGTAGGCTTATTCAAGGCAGAGAAATATTAATTAATTTGAACAGTTTTTGGGTGCATACATTTGTACAAGTTTAGTGCGGTTATAATTTTTTGTTGGAGCTTTGTGAAATACATATTAATTATAAAAACAATAATTTTAATTAAAATGACTTCAAGTTCTTCGAAGGATTTAAGCGTTGAAAAAAAAAAAAGAAATAGTTGATGCAACAAATAAATTTGATGACCATTTAAAAAACCCAAGCATTAAAATAAGTGCGCGATATTTTTTCGGTTTAAGAACGAACTGTTTATAGTGTCCTCAAAGAAACACAAATGCGCTATAAGGCAGATAGTCCATTCGTTTCTCTCAAGAAATGAGCTCCCTACATTGGATAAGGTCTTAAGTGATATCAAGCTTAATAAGCAGGTCAACCCTTCATAACATCTTAAGGAAGGATCTAGGTTTCAATTTCACCAAACGTCAACGTAAGAGCGTCCTGATTGAAACAGAAGACGTAATAATAGGGAGAAGAAAATTGCACAGATGAAACTTGGCAAAATTTAGACAGACCCTGCTGTGTTAACGCCACGCCAAGCTTTCAACGAAGGCCTTTCGACAGGTTTGCGTTCTCCATCTGGAAAGGGTAAAAGGCTGATAACCACACAGATAGGCAGTTCAACGGGTTTCTTAGCCGATTATCTTTTGTGCTTCGTTTCCGGGAACAGTGGCGATTATCACGAAGACATGAATGCCGATGTGTACGAACAATGGTTTTCGAAAATTATAACGCTTCTCGAACCAACCTCTGTAATTGTTTTAGATAACGCGTCTTAACATTCAAGAAAGGAGAGCAAGGCCCCGTCTACAAACACCAAAAAAAAAAAAATTAATTAAAAAGTGGCTTAAAGGATATGATATTTGCTGTGGAGAACACATGGTAAAAGCCGAATTGTTGGCCATCGTTAAACGCTATAAGAGCCAATATGAAACCTACGTCGCACAGTGGCCCGTTTAGGAGAGGAACGTGGCAAAAATCATTTTTCGCGTGATTTTATTTTGAAAAAGTAAAAATCACATTTGGTTTAGAATTGTTTAAAGTGTAAGAATCCAAAAACAAAAAAATATTAGATTGAACGGTTTGGCTTGAGGAGCCGATCAAAGTCAAAAAACATTTAAAAAAAAAAAAAACATATTTTTTTTTTGTTTTGCACTTCGAACTTGAATATTAGAAAAACGGTGCAAGTAAATGCATTTATTTTTTTTTTTTTTGAAAAGTTTGACATTATTTTAATCAAATTTTGAAAAACAAAAAATGCATATCCTTTTTTAATGAAAAAAAATCACTTTTTGCACCTATTTTTGAATTTTAACTTCGCTCATATAAAAAACGTCAAAACCCGTCAAACCAAACTAAATGAGGGATGAATGCCCACATATTCCTTAACATATCCTCAAAAACTCAGCTGCGTAAAGTTGCATAAAGCCGAGTTATGGCAATTTAATTGGTTCAAGCCAGTGATTATTCATTTTTTTTTAGTTTTTTTCATATGAAAAGAATATACATAATTAATTTTTTTGTCGCTATCTTTATTTTGGATTTGCATGACTTAATTTGGGTATTTAAATAAGTGCAATGAGAGGAATAGCTAAAAAAAATGTATGGTTTGGGGATTACCTATTTCTAATAAAATAATAAAAAAACAATGATGATTCCTGCCATTACTTTTTTCTATAAGATTTTTTGTGCACAGGTATTTATTTTTGACAGATTACTGTATTTGGATTAAGAATTAATACATATAAGGATTACAGGTAAATAGGATTTTAATCGAAGGGTTATTTATATGGAATTAAATATTTATTCTTATTAGGGTTACAGGAAGTGAAATTAACAGAATTAGGTACGCAAATAATTTTAATATGCAAACTAATCTAAGTACCTATAATTGGAAGCCTCATAGGAAAGACATAAAAAATGAGGATTAAGTATAGATGTTGATATAAAAAGAATTATCACCAAAATTAGCTGATTAGTTTAAATATCAAATTCGTAATGGATATATCGTATAGCAGATTGTTTGAAATTTTTCTTGACCATGATGTTAAGAGCCCTAAGGACTTCGTTGCCACTGTTATGAGACAATTTCACCTAATCGATTAAAATATACCGGGGATCGAATTATTGTTGTTAAATTTTTATTATACAACAAAAAAGAAATGGAATGAAGCGAAACGATCGAAAATAAATTTCCAGAAGAACAGGGATTGGCTTTCCTCAACTCTGCGCCTCGATACAACTACAACAGAAGATACAGATGACCTTCCGAGTTCATCAAGTGGATCAAGAGGTAGACCAAAGAAGCAATTTAAAGAATGTCCAGCGTATACGAAAAGGCAAAAGTTATTGCATGTCACAGGAGAGATAACAACCGAAAATCTTTCTCAAACTTTAGAATGGAGATACCGTCAGGAAAATGAAAATACGAAGAGTTTTGTTGTCAAAGCATTATCAGCTGCAAGCCCAATTCGAGTACAAAGAATAAAAGAAAGTATTCAAACCCCTCAAAGTGATCCAGTAAAATGTACCAATGAAAATGCATTGGCATTGTTTATTGATTTAGATCTATCGAAAGAAAAATATAAGTATCGGCAAAAGTTAAGCTTGAGGACAACATGGATCATACAGCAAAGAGGTTGTTACAAACCAAAACCGAGAATCAGCTTCATGAACTACCAACAGATCTTACATTAAGGAGCAAATGGGGTTGCGATGGATCATCTTACCAAAGTGCGTACAAGCAAAGAATTAACTCAACAGGAAATGAATCGGACATGTTTATGGCATCAGTTGTTCCACTCAGGTTAAATTGCACAAAGGGTGAAATTTGGAGAAACCCTCGCCCATCATCAGTTCATTTCTGTCGACCTATTCAATTTCAATATTCTAAGGAAACTGGCGGTCTTATAAATATGACAGTCAACGATATCCGGAATCAAATATTAAATATTCAACCAACAGCTTATAAAGTGAATGAAGAAGTAACATTAATAGTTAAACACGAGTTCTTTTTAACTATGATTGATGGGAAAGTTTTAAATGAACTAACGGAAAATAGATCAACACGGTCATGTCCTATTTGCAAGAAAACTCAAAAGAAGTTTAATGCACAGGATGAAGGAGATATTACGGACGAACATAACTACGAGTATGGGGTTTCTCCATTGCATGCTAGAATTAGGTGCATGGAATTCATTTTGAAACTTAGGTATACGATTGCTAAGGAAGGAGAGGATAGCTTTATTGGCATCAAAGAGTTAGAAAAAAAGAGGAAGCAGGAAATTCAAAAGCGTTTCCATGAAGAACTTGGACTTGATGTGGATAAACCTAAGCCTGGGTTTGGAAATACCAATGATGGCAATACTTCCAGGCGATTTTTTGAACAACCGGATGCAGCTGCCCGAATAACTGGAGTCAATGAAGAAATTATTAAAAGGCTTCAAATATGGGGAGTATACAAGAGAAACAAAAGTGTTATTAAGACAACTTTATCCAGAAAAACAACTCACCCCTACTCTTCATAAAATTTTGGTTCATAGTCAAAATATTATGGAGTATCAGTCACTTCCACTTGGGGAATTATCAGAAGAAGTTCAGGAATGCAAAAATAAGGACTTCAAAAAATACAGGTATCAAAATACATGTACGGTTTCAAGAATTCGGCAAAATGAAGACCTGTTTACTATGCTAGCAATCTCATCAGATCCATTTATTTCTTCCAAAAGGCATGCTAGAAATCAAAAAGAACTGAAAGCACACTACTCCCCAGAAATGTTAGATCTATTAGATTCAACATTGAATTTAGATGACAGTTTTCAAGAAATAATATAAGTAAATTATTACGAATAAAACAAGATAAAAATCTAACGTTTATGCTTTATTTTTTTCCATATTCGTACTTTTAAAACACTTTTTTTCTAATTTGAGGGTTGTTTTTTTCATTGAAATATTGAAATTTTCAGTTTAATTGAAACACCCTGTTTGATTTTGAATGTAAATATTGATGGTTTGATTGGTTGCATATCAAAAATTATAAAACTTAAAAACTTTAACTTAAAAATAAAATTTTTTTTTTTTGCTTTTATGACTATTCAAGTGTTATTTTTTTTTTCTTTTTCCTGCTATACCAAAACTAATTGTTCTCTAATCATTCACAAAACAAATTTTTCGCCATTATGGATACATTTTTAACAGTTTTTATGGCATTAAAAAACATCCAACTTTGGGACTTAATTCTGAAACACCCTGTGAACATTGAAGCGATATCTTTTTTCGTTTAGGAGCTATGATTTTCGCAAGGTAAAAAGTGAAAAAGGGCCACTGTGCGTCGTAGACAAGATGGCCCAAGCTGTAGGACATCAAGTTCTTCGGTTGCCTATTTATGTGAGCTAAATCCGATAGAATTAATTTGGGCTCAAGTGAAAGGATATGTGGCAGCTGAAAATAAGTCTTAAAAAATGGTGGAGGTAAAATCGCTCTTACAGACGGCAATAGAAAAAATTGACTCAGATAAATGGAATCAATGTGCAAAACACGTTGAAGAGGTAATTGAACCGAAAATGTGGTAAATGGATGTCATAACTGATGAAAGTAACAGTAGTTACTCTTCGGAAAATGAAATTATGTGATATGGTGTTGTGCAATATACACTACGGTTAAGTTCTCATAAGTTGTGTTCACTGACGCTGTGCTGGACTGTTCTAGACAGAAAAGTACAGCTTTTTGCTGTTCATTGAGGTTTTTTCTGTGCTGAACTGTTCTACTTTCCTGTTAATTGACAAACCTAGAACAGTTTAGAACAGGACTTTCTGTTCTTGCTTTTGAGTTAGATCAGGTTAGAACAGACTCGTGAGAAATGTCAAAATCGAAGTTGTCATTTTTTTTGTTTACGTTTTGATTTGGCTGTGCTTTGTGTTTTTTTTTTTTTTTCGTGATTTAAAAAATGTAAATAAAGTTATTTTGCCAATTTGTTTTATTTGTTTTATTAGATAATTATAAAATACATAGAAAAAAAATATGCATCAAATTCTTTTACATTTCATCAATAAAAGATAATAACATTCGTCACACTTTCATTCCAATTATCTGAAGAGAAATCCGACGAAAAATCACTATCGGTGTTCGAACGACAAACATTTTCATTTAGTATTATCTAAGCAATCACTTGATTTTCCATTTCAATAATTTTTAATAATATTTTTCACAGTAAAAACACAAAAAATGAAAAAAATAAGCGAGAAACGAAAAATTCACACAATTTGCAATGTTTATGTTTTTTTTTATGTTTTTTTTTTACAACTGACGTTTAACTGACTGTTCTAACTTGATCTGACGTTTCTCACGAAACTGTGCTGTCCTGTGCTGTCCTGTGCTGTTCTGATCTAGACAAAATCTCAGTGAACACAATTATAATTACTTTTTATTTTGCATGTATGCGTTGTTTGTTTATTTGTTTTATTTATTGAAACAATTAATTTGTTTTTGTTTCTTCTTATTTTTGAAAGTGGATTGTACTAATTTTGTTTTTTTTTATGAATTGATGTTTTTTTTTTCTTAAAGGGATAAGGCTTCCTGGGGATACTCTTACAAAAACGCGCCTATAATCTTACCTCTTGATGGTGGTTACGAAATTCAAAGTTATTTTATGTTCGTATTAAATAATTTTTCTAAATGAAAATCTTTCGATTTTTCGGAGAAATTTTTATAGTTATAGTATATAACCTTCGCTAACCCTTGGCAATTGTTTCTTTCACACAACGTAATGGAATTCCTCTGCAGGAAGAGTGAGAAATGAATGTCGTATCTTCCCTGTACTGCAGATTTTTTTTGGACGAAGTATAGATTAGATATACTCTGAGCAGTATGGCTTCAGCCGTTTTAAAAGCAGGTTATAGTGGGATGTACCCTTGCTTTTCAAAATAAATCAAAGAAAATTGTATGAGAAGACAGTGGTGTAGTGTATTTTTTAAAGGGGATTTTAGATGTGTTTTCCTGGACATGAATCCTTTGGCCTGTACTGCAGATTTTTTTTCAACGAAGTTTAGGTGATAAGGGTTGGCCAACCGTTTATTTTGTTAACAGTTTTTTTTTTTTTGTTATTTTTATTTTATTGAAATAATACTATTTAATATTTAAACAATAAAAGTGAAATGAAAAAGAAAAATGTTTGATGATTTGATATTTGTTGCGTAGGCTTTATCACAAACTTATAATTTTTTTTTTATTTACTCGAAAAACAACATTTGCGGGGTAGTCTCCTAGTAATACAATTAAATTTAATTACTTACATTGGTGTTTATCCGCCAATTGAACCAGGGGGTTTGGTAAGTCCCTTCGTCTGTAAAAACACATTACTTTTGCCTCCACATTTCCGGTTGGATTTTTATTTAATTCTTCTATTCTACGTATGAGATAAGGAGTTGATGATGATGTTTCGAAGTAAACATAGTCTGGAATGGGTTGAAATAATAAATATAATTCAGCAAGTTTTTTTTTTAAAGACAATAATGTTTATTATTGACAGCGATTCTTTTTTAATACTGGACTTAACGACTATTTCTTGGATCGCAATTGCATCATACTAAGTGAAAGATATTATATTGTTGTTTATAAAAATAATCGTTTTAAATCTACTCTGGTATTTCACAGGGAAGCCATGTTGGTCCACTTTAATAACATCCCTTGCTGATTCTTATCTATTATTTATTAATCAGTTTTTGATTGATATTGTTTTGTTCATAATACATAAAAAATAAATTCTGAGCCAACCTGTGCGATAAAATGGGATAATACAAATCTTAGTCTCCTCTTCTAGGCCACTAGGTTTCCGTTATGTGCACTGAATAAGAATTACAGGAAGGGGTATTATGAAAAAGAAGTGAAGCATTTTTCTAAGTAGTTTGAGTTAACACAAACGCATTACAACAGGGCAGGTCTACAGTTAAATGGTTAATCTTAGGGGCGCCAAGCGAAATTTGATTGAATAAAGATTTCATCGATTTTGCTTCAACTTTTTGTTTTCAATCTCAATTCTTTTTTTAGGACGCATGGTGTTTCAACACTAAAGGTGCACATGCACAAACCGTTTATTTTTTTTATTTTCCAGTCCATTTTCTTCATTATTTCATCCGTAATTCATCACGTTTATTGAGCCTATTTTGATAGTTTTTAAAAGCTAATTCTATGAACAACTTGAACAAGCTTGCGGAAATAAATAACCTTTTCTTTTTTCTTGCACCATCAAGTATAAAATCAGTTTCATGAAAGTGTTTTGAACAAACAACCGACTTAGAATTTATTCCATCCAATTTAAGAATTTCTATCCACTTTTCTCTTTTGCATTCAGCTTTCGGAAATCTTCAAAATACAGTCAAAGTTTGACAGCACAGGCCCCAAAAATTGACAGCACAAGTCCCCAAAATGGGCATCATCAGACATTTTTGTTGCTTCACTCACGTACACTGGTCACTGGACATGTAGCGTACACCGCTTCCTATTCTTCTTATTCAATGGTTATGTGTGCTTTCGTTCTATGTGTCTATCTGTCTCTCTCTCTTTCTCTCTCTGTTGTTTTAATGTCTTGTTCTGTCCCAGCCGATTGCCTCAGTTGCCAGTGCTTCTATGTGTCTCTAGTTCGTTACATTTATGTGCGAAGTACTATCAAGTCAATGTCAAAACAACTTTGTGTCTTGAAAAAATGTACCTCAAAGTGAAAATTTTGCTCCACCATTTAAAATTGAATATCTAGCAACCCTAAAAACGTGTAAGATCAACAGCACCGAGGAGGTATACCGTATACCTAGAGTCGTTAGGGTAAACCAAATTCAGCGTTTTCGTAAATAGTCAAAAACTGAATGTCAAAGTTCAAATTCAGACTTTACTGCAGGGCAATTATTTCCATATATGACCAGGAATCACATAATCAAAGTATGGAAGATCAATTGCGGGACAATTTATATTATAGTTGCTTTGATTAGGCCCCCCATAACTCGACACATTAGTATTAATAGACCTTAGGCCCCGACCACGTGGTGAGCAGCGAGCGTCTGAGCGGCTGAGCGGAGCGGCGTACAAAAAATTGAAACATATTGAACTGTATGGGGGTGGCCACGTACGCCCTGAGCGACGTGCGATTTTTTTAAAGCGTCAGAGCGGCGCGCGCCGCTCTTCTATAGAATCTGTTGTAATTTTTCTCAGCGGCGAAGTTTTAAGTATGTATTGAAGTTCATTTGTATTTACGCACTAATTGTGACATGCAAATAATTTTTGTCCATGGAATATAAGCTGGATTTGTACCAGAATGGGTTTAAAAAATGAAAAAGTAGACAATAATCTGTGGAACTCTCGAAAAATTTAAGAAAAGGGTGAAGTATAGAGTTTTGAGACCATGTGGATCCTCGAAATCCTGTGAAAAAGGGCCGATTTCCTTTTTTTAAAACCCCTTAAAAATTTGATTTTTTTACAGTGAGGTAGGCATCTCTATAGATCTCTGTAGAACAGCTTTAAAATATGACTGCGAGGAAAACCCGGGAAATTGATTAATTTTTAATTTTTTCGATTTCTGCCTTTTTATTTTTCTTAGTTCTGCAAAAATTGCTCAAATACGGATTAGAAAACTGTGTTATTAAATTAATACACATTTAAACAAATCAAACAATATTTTTTTCAAACAAAGTTTCCTTAATTTATATTTTTTAGCAATTCTTAAAGTTTGCGCTTTTCACCGAGATGCAACCTCGGAAACAACAAAAAAAGGTTTTTGTTTTGTCCTATACTTTCAAATTTATCATTACTCTACATCCAATGCTCGGTGGTGGGATTTTTTGTACCCGACTTATTTTGGCTACATTTCTTTTTACTGTGTGGCAAACAGAAAGTGTATGTTTTCCGTAAACAAAAATTCATTGATTTTGAAGAGAATTCAAGTTTATCACGCGGTTTTTTTCACTATAAACATGGAGCAAGATTCTTTATGGCGAAAGTTAACGAACGTTTTCTTTTGTGCGAAAGATTTGCTTCATATAACTTGAAAAACGAAAACTTTTTACGTTGGTAACAACAAATTCTTTGTCGTTTTTCTTCATTTGTGTTGTTTAGTGCCAAAATTTTGATAAAAAACATCTGTAAAGATTATTTTAACAATGTTGGAGCCTAAGGTAGGCTGGTGACAACGCAGAGACTCTTCTTTTATAAGCATATATTATACATATACGCTTGGCCTAACCTCGTCTTTTTCAAGTTCGTGGAGTGATAATAATCCTATGTATGTTAAGACACCGTTACATACAAACAAAATTGACTGTTGGTGGAATAATTGGTCGGTACAGACATAATTGCCGTCTTTTTTGTTTATCAATTTAACACCTATGACGTGCAGGAGCCGTGGTTCCTTGTACACATTTAATAGTCATAACAAATCTGCCACAATAATAGTGATGAGTCTTCTCAATTTATTTATGTTTATTAAATTTTACTTCTATCGATACATTGTTTATATGTTGTTTTCTCATTGTTAAATGTGTTTTTCACTTAACAACGGTCGAAACTGAAACTAACCAACTCTATCTGTCGTATCCGTCACATGCGTGCTTATGGGACGAGTTTCATAAGAACATGTATATTCTATTGTGTTGTCAGTTGAAAAAGTCAACGCTGACGCACTGATGGATTCTATGGGTCAGCCCCTCGACAACGACTGGGTATATGTTCAAAAACAGAAATAAAAATTCATTGATTTTAATATTACTTACTTAAGGTGGCGCTACAGTCCGTTGTGGACTTGGGCCTCAATCAACAGGCTCCGCCAGCTAGCTCGATCCTTGGCTAGTCGTCTCCAGTTTTGCACTCCGAGTTGATTGAGGTCCCCGCGTGAGTTCACCTTCTCCTGGAGTTAGTTGAGCCTCACGTTTTGACCTCTGCTGATCGGTTCCTAGCTCGATCGACCGCCTCGGACAACTAACTCCGGGTTCAGGTGTTGCCTGACATCGCGGTGGAATTCATTCATTATAATTTTAGTTACTTAAAAATAAAGACAAAAACTTGTATATGGGTCAGCAACAGCTCCCCGACTGGGTA
>CAKKXW010000003.1:2047664-2061807 GCA_920937365.1 Sphaerophoria rueppellii | reverse complement strand
CAGCTGTTGCCATACAACAAAGAAAAATAAAAGAGCACTACTAATGCGTTCGATGTGAAACCAAGCCCAGAGAAATTTTTCATTTTTTTGACAGCTCCGTTCACGGTAGTCCTCATTTGATGTACTATACTCTTAATAATCTATCACCGGGCCAAACAAATTATGGCAGTTAAAAAGGAGTATGTATTCTGTACAACACCCTCATAATCCCAGTCCTGCTGTATGGTGCAGAAGCATGGACCTTGACACAATCGGATGAATGTGCCTTAAGTGCCCCATACACATTTCAACTCGATTGTAAAATGAGTTGTCAACTAGGTTTGTGTTCGAGCACACACTGCATTGACTGAGTTGGAACGCATTGCTTCTACTGAATAAATGAGCAAAAACAGCAACAAAAATGAGGTAGTAGGACCATATTTACTGTGATAGTATTGGTAAAAACACGCATACTATCGCAGTATAATCCATAGCTTGTAGGCATTGTCATTTTGACAGCTCGGTTTCCCATCTTCCTTTTAAACTCATCTGTTGTTTTGACAGGAAATCAACCAACTCGTCCACATGCAGTTCAATTCAGTTGAAAGACTTTATATTCAACTTCAAAGAAATCAAAATCTTTTGATTTTTCTTCAACCAACCATTCAACTGTCAAATCGATGAAATGACAAGGCCACACACAGGTTGATTTACATTTGATTTGATTCAGTTGACGATTGAGTTGAACTGTGTATGGTGCGCTTTAGGCTATTTCGACAGGAAATCTTTTCGTATCATCTTTGGCCCCGTGTGCATTGATGGGGAATGGCGAAGAAGATTATATAACAGTGAACTTTAGGGGTCAAGGTCCAGAGACTTAGATGGCTCGGTCATTTAGAGCGGATGGACACCAATGCTCCGGCCCGGAAAGCCTTCGACACTATTCCCGAGGGACGTAGAAGGAGAGAAAGACCTCGACTAAGGTGGCGCACATGAATGGAAGAGGACCTCAATGAACTTGGAGTGTGAAACTGGCTGGCGGAGACTGTTGATCGAGGCGCAAGTCCACACCAGACCACCGTAAGTAAATATGTATTTTGTACTCTTCCACTGTTTTGTATGAATGTCGTATATCTCACTCGCTTTACTTTCTTGAAATTTGCAGATCAAGATGTTGGACCATGGACCAACATGCTCGACAACATGGCTCGTTGGCCATCAATGCTCTATAATTTGAACACAAAGCCAACTACTGGACCAACATGTTGGACGGATTTCTTAATTTTTTGATAACTTGGGTGGCTCATCCAACCAACCAACTTGTGCGAACAGATGCTCGACAACTTCAGTGTTAATTTTCATTATGTAAATGTCTCGGTCGCGTTCATATCATGCGGGAATAATGGAAATAATTGCAAAAAACCTCCACCGTCCCATATCTATTTCCTTATTCTCAATTATTTTTTTTTTTTTTTTCTTTCGTTTCCCTTTCCTCCTATTCTCCTTCGAGAATATCATTTATGATTTAATGAGCCCAATTTTGTTTCGGCATATTGCGTCTGCTTGCTATAAAAATTTTAAAACAATGATGTTCGACAACATTAGCATTCATGCGAGTTGGGTTCGTTTTGACACCGAGCCAACGTTGTCGAGCATGTTCGTCCATGTTCGTCCCCCTAATGGGCTACACAGGGATTTTTCAATTTATTTTTGAAAACTTGGGTGAGTCGTCCAACCAGCTCGACAGCTCCGGTATTATTTTTAATTTCGTAAATGTCGCTATCATGTTCATATCACGTGGAAATAATGGCAACTACACTCCTCCTATGTCCCTTATCTATTCTTTTAACCATAAACCATATATTGCATCTGCATGCTAAGAAATTCTAAAAATAATTATGTTCGGCTCAGTATTCATGTGAACACAAAATCCGATGTTCGGTTTCTTTTTCATCGAACAAATGCTGTCGTGCATGTACGTCCATGCGAACACCCCTAATAATATATGTTGGTATTTTGGCAGCACTAATAACACTCGTCGGTAAGGTAAATTAGTGAAATGTCAAATCAAGTGACGTGGCTGGGCTGAAATTGTCACTTTAAAAAAAAAAATCTTGCTGAGGTTTGTCCACCACTTGGCCAAAATCGTTGTTTTCCAATCAATTTGTTGGGTAAATTGTGTCTTAAAAGTCTACGATTCGAATTAAGCACAATGACGACCTACGAAGAATTCATTCAGCAAAATGAGGATCGAGATGGTGTAAGATTGACCTGGAACGTCTGGCCATCAAGTCGCATCGACGCAACTCGTCTTGTCGTTCCATTAGCTTGTCTCTATCAACCTCTTAAAGAGCGTCCAGATCTTCCACCTATCCAATATGAACCTGTTTTATGTACACGAAGTAATTGCCGAGCAATTTTGAATCCACTGTGTCAAGTAGACTATCGTGCAAAGTTATGGGTGTGCAACTTCTGTTTCCAAAGGAATCCTGTAAGTACTTTTCCATTAATTTTAGTTTATTACACTTTCAAATGGAAGACTATAACTATTTATGCATGTATGTAATTTTTAAATAGAAATTATTAATAACCACGTCTTGAAAACGTTTAAAAATTAAGAAAGTACTCTGCTGACGTGTAAGAGCGTTCTGACATCAATAATAGGGTGCTGCGATAGCCCCGATGAGCAACTTTCTTTACGAAGAAGCACTTAACTGACAAAAGTTTTTGATAGTCATCCTTTCGGTTTCTTGTTTTTTAAGATGGCAAATAAATTTTGTAGAAGTTTAAGCCTCTCATTGCTCTTGTATCCAATATTATGCAATATGACCTAATGACTAAAATTTTATTAAAGTTCCCTCCTCAATACGCTGCTATCTCTGAACAACACCAACCCGCTGAACTGATACCGAGTTTCAGTACCATCGAGTATACCATAACAAGAGCTCCATGCATGCCACCAGTGTTTATATTTCTGGTCGACACTTGCATGGACGAGGATGAACTGGATGCTTTGAAGGACTCATTGCAAACATCTCTAAGTCTTTTACCGCCCAACACTTTAGTTGGACTTATTACATTTGGAAAAATGATACAAGTTCACGAATTAGGATCAGATGGATGTTCAAAGAGTTACGTGTTCCGCGGCACCAAAGACTTATCCGCCAAACAAATTCAAGAAATGTTAGGAATAGGTCGTGCTTCTAGTGGCGGTGGACCTGTAGGTCATCCCAATCAAGTTCCAGGACAGCCTCAGCAACGTATGCCTCACGAACCGCCGGCAAACCGCTTCTTACAACCAATCAGCAAATGTGATATGGCTCTGGGTGAATTGTTGAGTGAGCTTCAAAGAGATCCATGGCCAGTTCCTCAGGGCAAACGTTATCTTCGTTCGACTGGAGCCGCTTTGGCTATTGCTGTTGGTTTACTCGAATGCACGTATCCGAATACTGGAGGAAGAATTATGTCCTTTGTTGGTGGCCCATGTTCCCAAGGTCCAGGTCAAGTTGTAGATGACGAACTCAAGCATCCAATTCGTTCCCATCATGATATCACCAAGGACAATGCCAAATACATGAAGAAAGCTATTAAACACTATGACGCTTTGGCTCTTCGAGCAGCGACCAATGGTCATTGCATTGACATTTATTCGTGTGCTCTCGATCAAACCGGCCTCATGGAAATGAAGCAGTGTTGTAATTCCACCGGTGGACACATGGTTATGGGCGATTCATTCAATTCGTCGCTTTTCAAACAGACATTCCAAAGAGTTTTTGCACGCGATCAGCGTTCTGATTTAAAAATGGCCTTCAATGCAAATTTGGAAGTAAAATGTTCAAGGGAACTTAAAATCTCCGGCGGTATCGGATCGTGTGTTTCTTTGAATATTAAAAGTCCATGCGTGTCTGATGTGGAAGTTGGAATGGGGGGCACTGTCCAGTGGAAGTTGTGTACACTCAATCCAAGCACAACAATGGGATTCTTCTTTGAAGTAGTCAATCAGCATGCAGCACCGATGCCACAAGGAGGTAGGGGCTGTATTCAGTTTATAACACAGTACCAACATCCAAGTGGCCAACGGAGGATACGAGTCACCACTTTGGCTAGAAAGTACGTTTTAAAAATTTGCAAATCAATTTCTTGTGGAATGAACTATTGTGGAAAATGCTTTGTCTTTCCAGTTGGGCAGATGCAACGTCCAATATTCATCACATTAGTGCTGGCTTTGATCAGGAGGCCGCTGCTGTAATAATGGCTCGCATGGTCGTTTACCGCGCGGAAACTGACGAAGGCGTGGACATTCTAAGATGGGTTGACAGGCAGCTTATTCGATTGGTATGTTTTGCATATTGAAAAGTAAAGTCAAAAGTATTTGACGTATTAATTTTTTTCCCTACTTAATATAGTGCCAAAAATTCGGCGAGTACGGAAAAGATGATCCCAATAGCTTCCGTTTGGCAGAGAATTTCAGTCTTTTCCCACAATTCATGTACCATTTGAGGAGATCACAATTTCTTCAAGTTTTTAATAACTCCCCCGATGAAACGACATTTTACCGACACATGCTTATGCGTGAGGACCTAACACAGTCCCTTATTATGATCCAGCCAATTCTCTATAGTTATTCCTTCAATGGTCCACCCGAACCAGTTTTATTAGACACATCTTCTATTCAACCCGACCGTATTCTCCTCATGGACACGTTTTTCCAAATTTTAATCTATCATGGCGAAACGATTGCCCAGTGGCGTGCTCTTAAATATCAAGACATGCCTGAATATGAGAACTTCAAGCAATTGCTTCAAGCACCTGTGGATGATGCTCAGGAAATATTGCAGACACGATTCCCCATGCCACGGTATATTGATACGGAACACGGTGGCTCACAGGCTCGATTTTTGTTATCAAAAGTCAATCCGTCGCAAACGCATAACAATATGTATGCGTATGGCCAGGTAAGCATTCGATTTCATTTCTTTTTTTAATTTTTTTTGTTTTATTTAAATTTGATTGTCTCTTTTATCCTCTTACCTCCAACAAAACATTATCCTTTCACATCCAATTGTTTTTTGTTCCAGCCACAGATTGGCTCAACAACGGTATTTATTTTTTCATTAAATTTATAGTTTCAAATGGTAAAGGTTATTGTTGGTGTATGTTGGTTTTGGAAATCAATGTGAAAATAGGTTAATAATCTAAATCTGATGACGGTGGTGGTATTTATCTTTCTCATTGCTATTTTACTTTAATTTTCAATTAACAGTTTTAATGCAATAAATGCAAACAAAATATGATTCATTGAGGAGCCTGAAAAAACTCGTCAAGGTTGATAAGAACAATTTTTGATAGGGTTAGCCAGAAACAGTCCTTTTGAAAGCACAGTGCGCTTTCCTTAGGAAGACAACGACAAAAGATAAACCGTCTTGTTCTTTTGTAATTCAATTTCGTCGTTCGCGAGGTTTTTTATTATGTAAAGTGATATTTACTGATCAATGTCCTCTGTACTAAATTGATACGTTGTAGATCATGATTTTTTTCAATTACTCTTTTATCCACCCCTCACGATTTCAAAGAAAATGAAGACCAGGAGGGTCATTCCGTATCTTGATATCGTCGAAATGATATCGTTTCAACGAAACTCGACTCGCTTCACGTATCTTTGAAAATCACTATCGTCCAGACGATATCATTTTTTCTGATCGACATTTGCTTTCCGTATCTCGACTATCGTCAAAACGATGAAATTTGAACGACCGCTAAGAATAGGCCAGTTCCACCTAACAACATCTCACTGAGATCTCAATGTCACTTTGACTGAGGCAAAATCATTTGGTGGAACAAAATTCTCAGTTCTCATTGAGATAAAATGGTTACCTTACAAATTGTTGTTTTACATATGTCAATCACGTCAGAATAGCTGAGTGAGAAATCGAATCCAAAAAATTTTCATCTCAGAAATCTCAGAAAAAAATCTCAATTCTCAGCTGAGATTTTTTGTTCCACCTTAAAAATCTCTGAGATCTCAGTGAGATGTTGTAAGGTGGAACTGGCCTAATGTATCGTTTTTCTGAAGCTGAGCTGAACATAATGCATCGCCAGTCGCCCGGTGACTAAAATGACAGCTGTCAAAATGAGAAATTTAGATGGCAGTCGCCCATTAGCAACACAATGCATCGTTCGTCGCCGAACTAGTCGCCCAAAACTTGAACTTTTTTCAAGTTAGTCGAGTTTGCCGTTTGTTTTGTTTTTATATCGTGTTGTTGTTTCCTTGTATTCTTAAAGCAATTTATTTGTTGATTCAACTCAAGGAATTTTAACTGATATTAATTTTTTGTGTGGATAAGAAAATACAGGAGTTTTCATGGAATTAATAAGAAGTGACGAATTTCTATGGAATATATCCGATGCGCAAATTCATTGCATGCTCATGCACCAAACACAAAATATCTTTTTTTAACAAAAAAATTTCTTCAGCGATTTGGAAGGCGAATTTTTAACAGCTGTTAGATTAGTCGCCGGGCGACTTCCGACTGCATTCTGTTCAGCTCTTTAGTCTATTTACCACTTAGACTGTGGTTTAAGAGTAGACTAGGCGTTATAATTAATAGCCGCGTTTTATTATCCTTACTAACCCATATGGGTTACCTCGTGATAATTAATAAAACGATCTGGGTTATGAAGGTTGAAGTTCAAGCTATGTTCTTATCCGAGACGCAACCCTGATAAATTTTATTTTGCTTTTCCACAAACAACTTGTTTTTATTAATTCTAATTGAACTGACTCTTATCCGATGGCTTCATAAAATTGTAGCTAAGAATAGAATACGTGTCATTTTTTCATTAATATGGCTGATATTAATAAATCTTTCTTCAATAACTTCTTTTTTTTTCTCACACTCGCCATCTACCCGCCATAATTCGAACACATTTTTTAGTTACAAAATAAACCCCGATAGGTTTCGGGGTCCCAGGTTGTTGTTGTTTTGTGTGCAAAACCCATATGGGTTAGTGAGGATAATAAAACGCAGCTAATATGGCTATAAGAAACTAACCGTTAGAATTTAAAACCTTTGGCCGTGTGCGAATTGTGTTTGTTTAAATTCTATTACTAGTATGGCGAATAAAATGGGTTAAATTTTAACCAGTTGCAGAAGAGGCTTAGTTTTGGCACTAGCGGTCAAACGTAATATTGTTAGAAAATGTTTACTGAATTCTGAAGGAAAAATCCCATTTAACCTTATACGCAGAGCAGAGTGGTAGAAAGTTGAAGCGCAATTCACTCATGGCCTAAGCCTAATAGATAATAAAATGGGCAGTTGCCCATTAGCAACACAATTCGTCGTTCGTCGCCGAACTATTCGCCCAAAAGTTGAACTTTTTTCAACTTAGTCGCGCGACGAGTTTGACGTTTGTTTTGTTTTTATATCGTGTTGTTGTTTCCTTGTATTCTCAAAGCAATTTATTTGTTGATTAAACTCAAGGAATTTGTACTGATAATTTTTTGTGTGGTTAAGAAAATACAGGAGTTATCATGGAATTAATTAGTAGTGGCGAATTATTATGGAATATATCCATTGCATGCCCATCCACCAAACACAAAATATCTTCTTTTAATTTGAATGACCTTGTTCACACGTGAAGAAAATTGAAATTTTTATTTGATTAGTGATGGCAAGCGGGGTTGCTTGCAGAAGACGTAAGGGGAAGAAAAAAATAAAAAAAAATAAAAAGTTTTAGTGTAGAAATTTGACGTTTTTCTATCATCGTCTTTTGTTTTTGTTTTTCTCTTCAAACTGAATGAAAAAACAGATACAAACACAAAATTTTATTTAAAAGAAAATAAAAACATAAAGGAGTAAGAAAATTCTACAGAAGAAAAATACTCATGTATGAACAAAAAAATGAAGAAAAAAATGTTTTGTTTTGTTTTCATGGGCATATTTGATAGCTCGTCGCGTGTCTGCATTGTGTTCACAAATTTCTTCAGCGATTTGGAAGGCGAATTTTTAACAGCTGTTAGATTAGTCGCCGGGCTACTTCCGACTGCATTCTGTTCAGCTCTTTAGTCTATTTACCACTTATACTGTGGATTAAGAGTAGACTAGGCGTTATAATTAACAGCCTCACTAACCCATATGGCTTACATCGTGATAATAAAACGATCTGGGTTATGAAGGTTGAAGTTCAAGCTATTATTTAATCTGAGACGCAACCCTGATAAATTTTATTTTACTTTTTTACAAACAACTTGTTTTTATTAATTCTAATTGAATTGGCTTCATAAAACTGTAGCTAAGAGTGGAATACGTGTTATTTTTTATTAATATGGCTGATAATAAATCTTTCTACAATAACTTCTTTTTTGTCTCACACTCATATGGGTTAGTGAGGATAATAAAACGCAGCTATAGAATAAGATAGCTACTGTAACCTAAAAGTCTCAATAAAAATTCAATTCAATTCAAATATTAATTCTAATTGAACTGACTCTTATCCCATGGCTTCATAAAATTGTAGCTAAGAATAGAATACGTGTCATTTTTTCATTAATATGGCTGATATTAATAAATCTTTCTTTAATAACTTCTTTTTTGTCTCACACTCGCCATCTACCCGCCATAATTTGAACACATTTTTGAGTTACAAAAAAAACCCCGATAGGTATCGGGGTCCCAGGTTGTTGTTGTTTTGTGTGCAAAATATTAACCCATATGGGTTAGTGAGGATAATAAAACGCAGCTAATATGGCTATAAGAAACTAACCGTTAGAATTTAAAACCTTTGGCCGTGTGCGAATTGCGTTTGTTTAAACTCTATCACTAGTATGGTGAATAAAATGGGTTAAATTTTAACCAGCTGCAGAAGTGGCTTAGTTTTGGCACTAGCGGTCAAACGTAATATTGTTAGAATTGTTTTACTGAATTCTGAAGGAATTAAAAGCTAAAAATCCCATTTAACGCAGAGCGAAACGCAAACATAAATTGAATCATGGTAGAAAGTTGAAGCGCAATTCTCTCATGGCCTAATACAAAATAAAATGTCACTAAGCATCCACAGATAATAAGGTAATCCTCCAATTTATTGTTAAGTCTTAATACTAAGGAAGTTTGTGTTGTGCAATCATTTCGTACAAAATATACTGATAAGAACAGACCTACATAAGTAAATTCCATTTGGTGTGCCCTACTCTGTTCCTTGTACATATTTTCCCCATTTCCTAAACAAAATCCTTTATATTTATATTTGTATAAAATTTGATAATCAACTATTTGCTTTGGGCGGCTTTTTGTTGGAAATTATTTAAATATTTATAGAACACAATTCTCATTCATCTTTTTTTCTATTATATCTTAGGATGGCGGAGCCCCTGTTCTGACGGATGATGTTTCACTGCAATTGTTCATGGAACACTTGAAAAAACTTGCTGTTTCATCAACAACATAAATTAATGGAAGAAAATTAAAGAAAGTCTTGAAAGAAAGTTCACCACAAAAATTATGAATTATTACTCAAAACGATGTGTTGAACAGCTTTTGATTACGAGGGATGAGAAATATTAAGTCTTTTAAACATATTTATAAATATTAATTGTTCTTGAAAATAAAAGTTACAAAATGTCTTCAAATTATGATATATAGCTTTATTGCTTACTTACTTATTTATCCGGTTCTCAATCATTGATCTCAGTCTTATACACAGAGCAGACTTCCATCGAGAACGGTCCGTCGCACGCAGTCTCCAGTCGCCAAAACCAAATGCTCTTGCATCCGTAGTCACTTGCTCCTTGTACCGGAGTTTGGTCTTCCTGGTCATCTCGAACACTCGAATCTGGGGTCTACGAAGAGAAGACTCTTGGCCGGAGCGAGCCAATGTGGTGGTCTTTTCTTGGCTTTCTGGACCACATCCACTCATACAGTTCACGGTTGAACCATCTCCATTCCCTATCGTCGCATACGGAACTGGAAATCCGTCGAAGAATTTTCATTTCGAAGCTGTCCAGTATCATATTCCCCTTTTTTACTTACCGTCCAGCACTCGGCGCCGTAGAGTAGGTAAAATCAAAGCCTCGTGTAGTAGGTACTTCGTCTTTCGAGTGAGGAGTTTAGAACCCAGGGTAATTCTTCGTTGGATGTTTGTTCAAAGGTAGGTGAAGCGAACTTCTTAACAAGCTCGAAATTGTTGCTATCAATGGTGACGTTTTCTCCTAGGCGGTGCAGTAGCGGCGTTGGGATGGAGCGCCGTTGGGCGACCGCTCAGGGCGCCGGATATAAAGGGGCACTGCAGGCGCCCCTCATTTCCTCTCGCTCATTGACTGAAGCCTACTTACTGGTAAATTCTCTAAATTAAGCGAAATTTTTTTTATGTTGGCAACACTAAAATGTAAAGCAGTCTTCAAAGCGGAGCACTGCACTGCATGCATTTAATTCCAACGGGAATCTCCGACCATCGAGAAAAGACATTATTTATTTCTTTTTTTACGTTTAAATTAGAGAGAGAGAGAGAGTTGAAGTTATTTTTGACGAAGCGGAACACACTCAGCTCACATAGTTATTTTAAAACAAAGAAACGCAATAATCAGACGGTTCAAGCTACGTTGCGATACTGATGTTCGTCATCAAAGATGAAGGATTTTAAATTTTGTTCTACTTCGCCATTTTAGCAGCGAAGGAATTGGCTGAAAAACTGGAAATTGAACCTATGTTTAGAGCCACAACAAGAATTCGATATGTTAACGTCAAGAGATGAAACTGCCCGCGATGAACCTATAGCTTCTCCGGAAAAAAAATTTCAGATTACATTTTCCAACTGTCTTTTGGACTCTACATTACAATCGCTGAACCTGCAATAATGTTACGAAGCATTGTAATGACAGTTGAAATAAGCCCGTTGCTTCGTGACCCCAGTGTGGGTCATTCATAACAGAAACAAGACAAATAGTGTTTGTTTTGTACATTGTACACATAAATATTTAATGAAAACGTAGAAATATCTTTTATTCCTTAACAAAATATTAAAACAACTTTAACAGTTCAACATTTCAATCGACAAAACTCGATATACACAGACACGCATTTGTGCCGCCAAACCCAAACGAATTCTTAAGAGCAATTCTCTTGCCACTAGGATTCCATTGCTCTGGTTTCGTTACAACCTTCACATCTATGCCCTCGCCAACTTTGTCCACGTTTATTGAAGGCGGCAGGATTCCCGTCTCACATGCTTTAACTACAAATAGTCCTTCTAAATTACCAGAAGAACCCAGTAAATGGCCATGTGCACCTTTGGTCGAAGAAACTCCAATATTTTTGGTGTGTTCTTTGAAAGTTCTGTTGATGGCTCTTGATTCGATTTTGTCACCCGTCGGTGTTGAGGTAGCATGTGCATTTATGTAACTTACTGCACTGGGGTCGATTTTTGCATCGTTCATAGCTCTGGTCATCGCCAGGTAAGCACCAGTGCCATCTTCACTGGGGGATGTTATGTGAAAAGCATCACCGGACAAGCCATATCCGAGTATTTCGGCTAAGATCGTAGCTCCTCGTGCTTTGGCATGATTTAGTTCTTCCAAGATTAATATAGCAGCTCCTTCGCCCATGACGAAGCCATCCCTTTTTTCATCGAATGGCCGTGACGCGAGGTTAGGATTATCGTTGAACGATGTGCAGAGAGCTCGAATGCGACAGAATCCAGCTATTGAAAGTGGATCTATGCATGATTCTCCACTACCAGCTACCATAACGTCTGCATCGCCATATTTTATGAAACGATAAGCATCGCCAATAGCATGAGCGCCGGTAGCACAAGCGGTGGATACAGAGTGGTTTGGACCACGTAGACCATAGCGCATACTGATATGGCCACAGGCCATACTAGGCAGAAGTCTGGGAACAAAATATGGACTCACTCTATTGTAGCCTTTTGTAAGTGCTGCATAAGAATTGTAGACCTCGGGTAGGTCAAACATGCCCATTCCAACACAAACACCACATTTGTTTTTTTCATTTTCGTCCTTGATATCAAGAAGCTTAGCCTGTCCTAGAGCTTCATGGGCAGCAAGAACAGCAAATATTGTGGCTGGACTCATAATCTTAAGATCGCTTTTGGAAAAGAAATTTTCTAACTGCAAATCATTTTTGTTAATTTGTGCTGCCACTTGACAAGGTATTCCCTTATATGCTTCTCCTAGCTTTGAAATTGCTGCTTCTTTGTTGATGATTCTTTGCCATGATGTTTTCACATTGCTGCCAAGTGGGGTAACTGCGCCTAGGCCGGTCACAACAACACGCCGCGTATTGGAGTCATTGGAGTTGAATCGTTTTATGGACCCTTGGAGTGATTTTAGTTGAGCAGAGATCGTGCGAAGTGCTAATTGAGTTTGCATGCTAATTTTAATTAACTATTTTATTGATAAGAAGAATTAATAGCACAATAAAAAAATACAGCCTCAGCTGATTGATAACAAAGAGCATAGCCGAGAGGAGAATCCCAATCCACGGATAAGAAAAAAGAAGATAAAAAACCAAGCTGTCAAAATGGATTTTGCGTACAAGCTGAAAAGCACTACTACTACAACTACTACTACAACTACTGCTACTATTACTTCTACTACTACTACTACTACTACTACTACTACTACTACTACTACTACTTCTACTACAAGCCGAAAAACTGAAGAGCCATGAAAGTTATGAATGCACAAGCTTTGTATATACATTTTCCAGTTATATATAGCTATAATATAGCATTTAGTCATTGAATAAGAAGTACAGGAAGCGGTGTTAGCTACATGTACAGTGTACGTGAGTGAAGCAACAAAAATGTCTGATGATGTCCATTTTTAGGGTATGTGCTGTCAATTTTTAGGGTACGTGCTGTCAAACTTTGACTGTGTTGTCAGTCGAGTTCATGGGTGTATTATTTCTGTTCGTGATGGTAAGGCGCTGCAATTCGTTGAGTTCCCGTAGTGTGCACGGTTGTTTTGAATAGTTCTTCCATCGTGTTTCAAGAAAATGTACTCGAAAATAAAAAAATTAAACACTTAAAACCGTGCAGTGCATCTTTAGTGTTAAAACACCATGCTTCTTAAAAAAAGAATTGAGATTGAAAAAAAAAGTTGAAGCAAAATCGATGAATCTTGATTTAATCAAATTTCGCTTGGTGCCCCTGAGATTAACTATTCAACTGCAGACCAGCCCTGTTGTAATGCGTTTGTGTTTGTGAAACTCACACTACTTAGAAAAATGCTTCAATTCTTGTTCATAAGACCCCTTCCTGTACTTCTTATTCAATGCATTTAGTACTCTCGCTAGAGTAGAGAGGGAAGAGAAGTGCTACCTCTCCCTTCCTGTGGTAGCACTTCGAACAAGTGGAGTCGTCATGTAACATTTTGAAAAAGAAGATCTAAAAGTTCTCCGTTTCTCTCTCTGAGCTTCTCGCTGATTGGCTGTAAGGTGGACAGAGTAAAAATATTAAAACAACGTCATAATCAAAATTGTTCTGCTCTATTATATTTTCTCTATGCTGTGATTCGGTAAAATCTAAAGCGAGAGAAAGCCATTTTTTCTCAATTCCAACTTATGCAAATAAATGGCTATCTCTGCTTTTAACTAGATGGCGTAAGTAGTAAATGCCATCTTGATAATAGAGATAAATCAATTTTTGGAGAAATAGATTCAATTTCTTTGTGTAAGGAATTGCTCAGAAGAAAATTGCCACTAATGCCTCACGAATCAATTCTTTGGTTGTAAGAAAAAACATAACTTTTTCAACAGAATCTTTAAATTCAGACAAATGTAAGCCGACCTTTTGCACAAAAAAGGATAAATTGTAACTTGGCTAAATGTTGTATTCTACTACATTTAACTGTCATTAGTGACAATTTTCTTTTCAATGTTCCACAAGTCTGGCAGTGCCATTTCTAGTTATTCTTTTCGAAGCGCGGCAGGCACAGTCTTGATTTTCTGGTGTTTTTTTCTTTTAATAATAAAAGATTTTTTGCTTAAAGTTTTCCTCATCTTATGTTGTAAATCGGTTCAATGTTAAATAGGAAAAAACACGTTTTCCAGCCGAATGTAAACAGACTTAAATTTCTAAGACAACTTTTTCAATACAAAAAAGAATGTTGGTTTCTTAACTAAGCACTCCGTAATCACCGTTAAAAGAA
>CAKKXW010000003.1:2021692-2031742 GCA_920937365.1 Sphaerophoria rueppellii | reverse complement strand
TTTAGTGAAATAAACACGAAATGATTGCGCATAGATAGCTAACTCTGGTAAAAGTAGAATTTTTAGTCTTAAGCCAAATCATTTCATCTCGGTTTAAGAAGTTATGTAAGAACCGGATTCAGGGTAGACGTGGGGTAAGTGACTAGAACACTGGTTTAAGTAGTAGCCAGCCTGTAGGAGAGGATTACCGTTGTTGAGCATCGAAGAGTTATAGAACGATTAACATGAAAAGTAAAGATTTTAACGTTTAAAGACGGGCTACGTTAAAGCACCAGGTCGTGACTTACCTTACATTCGTATCCCTAAGTAAAAGGGACTTCATTCCGGATAGACATTTGGCCGAGAATAATGCAGGGAAAATGAATCCCTATGCTTACATTCCATTCAGTGCTGGACCACGAAATTGCATCGGGCAGAAATTTGCAATTTTAGAAATGAAAAGTACAATTAGCAAGATATTGAGAAGCTACGAGTTGTTGCCATTAGGAGAGGATGTCCGACCGATGATGAATTTGGTCACAAGATCAGTGAATGGGGTGCAGATGGGACTTAGGCCAAGAATGTATTGAAGAATTTGGCTCTACTTTACTAAACCGAATTCTGATTTTTAAGATGAAAATGGTCTCAATCGATAGATACGCGTTAGTAAAGCACAAATAAAGTGATTTTTTTGTCGGAAATAAATATTTCTATTTTTAATTAATTAAATAAAATCGAACTTTTTGCACAGAATTCACGATTAAACGTGAGCTTTAGTACTTGAAGACTGCGTACCTTTATTGGATTTTTCCGCCGCGCATAACGAAATTTATTACAATTACTTATACTGATTTTACAATACATTTTCTCTTGATAAAATAATAGTTAAAAATGCACAAGCAATAAGAGGATATATTGTCAGTAAAAAATATCTCATTTACACTTGAAGCATTGTCATTCTCATTAGTATACAGTGCCTTTCATAAGTATAACGGCACACGGAAAAATGCATTTAAAAGAAAAATTAAAAACAGATTTTGATTTAATGCAAAAATACAACCGCGCAATGCAAATCTCTTTGAAGCTGCATTCAGTCAAGTGCTTTCAAATAAAAATACCAATGCCACGCGGTAAGCGAAATTGAAAAAGGCAAAATCTTGGCTTCTCGGTCAAGCGGCCTAAGTCTTAGGGCTATTGGAAGACGAATTTCACGATACGATCGTGTCGTTTGAAATTTTTTTAAACATTCAGAATTATGGGACAAAAATAAGACCCGGGCGTCCGCAGAAGCTGACACGTCGCGACAAGAGGCGTTTAATCAAAATCAATGCTGCATCCACTTCGGTGCATTCTTTGTCGGAATTTCGTAACGAATTGAGTTTAGGAGTTTCGATTTCAACCGTTTCTCGTGCTTTAAAAAGCAGTGGAGTGATTATTCTGGGAAAAATGGTGCCAGCTCCAAATTTAACAGCAGCCTACAAACAAAAAAGATTGGAATTGGAAAACGGACTTTCTATTAATCTACACTAAAATCTCGTTATTCCAAATGGCATACTGGAATGAATGTTTTTTATTAGGTTATTTTTAGTGATGAAAAAAAGTTTAATCTCGATGGACCAGATGGTTTTAGAGGATATTGGCACGATTTGAGGAAAGAGAAACAGTTTTTTTCCAAGAGGAACTTTGGCGGTGGCAGCTGTATGGTTTGGGCGGCCTTCTGCGAGCGTGGTAAGGTTGCAATTGCCTTTATCTCTACCAGAATGAACAGTTCTGACTACACTTCGGTCCTTGAGGAGAATTTGGTACCTTATTAAATATGATCTTGCCGAGTTGAGCATGTCTTCCAGCAAGATAACGCTCCAATTCATGTAAGTCGTCAAAGCTTGAATTGGTTCGAATCGAAAAACATTAATTTGATGGAGTGGCCGTCACATTCTCCAGATTGCAACCCCATCGAAAATCTTTGGGGAATTTTAACTCGCAAAATTTATGCCCATAATAAGCAATTTGCTAGTGTTGCTGAGCTGCGAGAGGCAGTTGTGACAGAATGGAACGCCTTAGACGACTCTATATTGAAAAATCTAGTTAATAGTATGCCAAAAAGAATTCTAAGATTGGTGGAAAATAGAGGCAACAAAATTGCATATTAATTTTTTCTTAAAAATGAACTTAAAATAAAAAAAAAACAAAAATCTATAAATGTAGTTATACATATGTTTGGAATACATTAAAATCGGTTTTTAATTTTTAAACACCAGGAGAGGAAATAACGGTTCTTTATTTTCTTCTCAATTTGCTTGATCAGTGATGCAACTCAATAAAAAAATAGTAAGGAGTAACTCCTATTGTAGGTTTTCTTTTAATTGCATTTTTCCGGGTGCGGTTATACTTATGCAAGGCACTGTAGATAGGAGCATGCACCAAATCATCTGTAAGATATGGTCAGAGAAATGCATGCCCGATGAATGTAACCTTAGCATTGTTTGCCCGATCCTGAAAAAAAGGGGAATCCTCTAAACTGCGCCAGCTACAGAGAAATCAGTCTACTTAACATCGCTTGCAAGATCCTCTCTGCCATAATATGTGAACGTCTGAAGCCTTTTATCAACAATGTGGCTTCAGGTCAGGAAAGTCAACCATCGACTAAATTTTCACGTTGCGGCAGATCCTGGAAAAAACCTATGAACTGCAAATTGATACCCACCACCTTCTCACCGATTTTAAGGCCGCGTATGACAGCATCTGTATAAGGCTATGTCCAGTTTTGGCATCCCTGCCAAGCTCGTTCGCTTGTACAAAATGACGATGGATAACCCACGCTGCTATATCAAGGTTGGCAACGAGCTTACGGAATCTTTCAACGTTAAAAAAGGATTCAGACAAGGCGATGCACTGTCGTGCGATTTCTTTAACATCATTGAGAAGATTGTGTAGAACTCCACCGTCAACACCAGAGACAATATCTTCCAAAATTCGTTCAACATCTCGCGTACGATGATGATATTGATATAATGGGAAGAACAAAGCGTGATTTCAATGGCGCCTTTGTGAGAATTGAGACAGAACTGGCAAAAATGGGTTTAGGGGTATATGAGGGAATCACGAAGTATATGCTGTCTTCGAGGAAGGACACCCAACACCGACGGCTCGGTGGCTAAAAAGCCAAGAAGAATTGGTATAATACTGTAAAATGATGTCAGATATGAATATTTTCACTTTTATTTGTTGTTTCATTAATCAAATTTTTTATTTGAATAAATGTGTTTACTTAAAGCAAGACACAGCTCACGATTTCCAGCACCTTCATTTTTTCTTTTACCTTCACGACGAACTGAGTGTGAAATAAAATTTATAGAAGAAACCGAAATTTTGAAAAAAATTGTTTAAAATAAAGAAAAAACATAGTGTATAAACATTTTGAGTTTAAACATTAATTTTTCAAAAACTATTCCTTGAAACAGTTTTATTTAAAAACGAAATGAAAGGAATGCATTTTCGCTTTACAAAACGGTATAACACGGTATTGTATGTGTAGCCGGTAATTTATAATATTTTTTTTTTTAATAAGTAAGTTTTTGTTTTTTCATGTACTCCACTAATTAAAGTCATGGCAACCTATGTTTACGGCCATTCTAGAACTGGCACCCATGGATTTTCGTAATCAGTAAACAAAACAACTTTAATTTTGCATTAAAATAAAAAAAAAACAGATGAGTGCATTTTTTCTCGAAAATGTATCCTTTTAAACGTGGCAACCCTAGAATTGCGTCAGACTGAAAGCTGGCAACCATGATTTTTTTTTTATTTCCATCATTATCTTTAAAATGGCGTTGGATTTATTAAAAAATCATATACCTGCATTTTGGGTCCGAAAACTGACATTTTAAAAAATTATTAAAAATAGTAGCGGCCAATTATTTAAAGGCAACCCTTCAAAAATTCAATTCATTTCATTTCATTTATTTTATTTTTTTCTTAATAATGAATCATAAATTTCATAACAATAAATAATAATTAAAAATGAATAAGAGAAAAATATGAGACATTCTATATTTAATTACAATGTAATAAAATAGTATTGAATGCCACTTCAATATTAAAAAAAAAAAAAAACAGTGATTTATGTTAAGTATGGGTGGGGTGACCCTTAATACAGATTTCATTTTTTTATTTTAATACATAAATGTGTGTAGTTGAAAAAACAATAATTATTTAATATTAAAGATAATTTCATAATAAAATTAGCGAAATAAATAAACTAATCAAACTAAGTTTAGATATTAATTTAAGAAAGAAGACAAAAAGCAAAAAACAAACTTATTATATTCAAATGATTTAAACCAGAATACCAGAAATAAGAATGTCAAGACTAGAATAATCTAAGCTCAATAACCAGAGCTTTAAGCATCGAGTGAACAGACCAGAGGTAGTAATTGTTCTCAAAGATGATGGAAGCTTATTAAATAGATGACAAGAAGAGATTGAATAGAAATTACGAAACGCATTTGTACGGAATACAGGAACTGTTATAAGGTTTGAAGCATTTCTACGTAAATTATAATTCGATATAAGCCTAAAATTACGGCTACCCGATTTCATAAAAAAGGATTTCAGGACTTTGAAACAATATAAATGACGTAAGGGAAGAATTTTCAAGTTACTAAACAATTGGAAACTGGGGTGACTTCTCGGTTTTCGATAGATTTATCCTCACTATTTTTTTTTTGTAGAATTAACAAAGGCTTAATTTTATTTAAATGAGTACCACCCCAACATACAATGCCATATTGAATCATAGAATGAAAGATACCATAATAGATATTCTCTAATAATTCAGCTGATACTAAGTTTTGAAGGTAATAAATGTATCTTATCGTAGAGCGTAAATACTTTCCTAAATTCATCGTGTGCTTAAAGAAATTCATATAAGCGTCAATAGTAAGTCCTAAATATTTAAAAAATTTACCCTTTCAACTGGGAAACAGTTTAACAGAAATTACTGTTACTTATAAAAGAATAGTTTGTTACAACGTCAGGTGAACAGTTTTAAAAAGGCAGTTTGAATCTTTGACACTCAGGAGCGTGAAAATAGAACTCGACATCAGAATTTTGAGTTGAGGTTAGACTGAAAAACATGATCTTCGTTTTGAGCTTATAATTAAATTATGTTCAGCAAACCAAGTTCTCAAAAGATCTAGATCAATTTATGTGAGATGCTAAATTTAAACGAATGTTTGAACCGTACGATAAGGCAATATCATCTGCAAACGCAGTAGGCCTACCTCTAAAATTAAGTGAAAAGAGTGAATTTATGTAAACCAGAAACAAAATCGGACCCAAAACCGAACCTTGGGGACACCCAGGTTAAGGTAACCAATACCACTCTTGGACTCATTTAATTTCACTCTTTGACTTCGATTCCCAAGATACGACCTGAGCCAATTAAACATCGCGTGCGGTTGTGCTTTTATAATGGAGAATCAAGAAAATGAAAATGTCGATCAGTTTTCAAGTTACTCGTGCCAAGTTTTAAGTTTGCCGATGCAATATTTTAGAGATGAAGACCTGAAAGAAGTCAAAGAACTTTATAATTTCTGGGGTTTAACTCTTGCTACGATAGATTTTTTGAAAGTGTACGGAGTTAACTCCGTGGAAGTCCTTGAAAAAATGGAAGTCGAGGGCGTGGACAAACTTTTTTCCCTAACATACGTCGTTGGCTGTTTTGGGGAAAGGGTCAAATTCTTTTCGGGTCTAAAAAAGTGGAGAAAAGAAAGGGTAAGTACCTGACTAAAAATTATAAAAAAAAAAAACTCAATCTTAGTTTTTCTGCCAGACCAAAAAAACTGTAATATGAGTTTTTAATTATTCAGAATATACCCTTACACAGTCACCACCAGCAACACAAACGATCTTGGATTGGCGATATTAATTCCATCAATTCCTCTAGTTCACGAACCTTAGAGTCAAAGGATTTGGAGGTAGCTGAAGCAGATCATGATCTTAGAAAGCTTTTAAAATCAAGTGTAAGAGAGAACTTTCTTTTGACATACCATGAACAAAGTGGACAACTCACAAGTAAAATGCAGAAGGATTTGAACCATTTGTTTGTTTTTTTGTAATTACGTATTTATTTTATGTTTAAGTTTTTTGAATCACTTATTAACTGTTAACAGACCTTTATATGTGCTCTCATGCAAACTCATGGAAAAGAGAAATAAAATTTGTTTGTAAAAGTAATATAGAAACACATTTTTATCTATGAAAGAAAACTGAAGATCTAACTGAAAGTAAGTATAAAACACTTAAAAATAATACGAAAATCTTATAAAAATTATGTAAAGATCTTAAGAAAAGAATATGAAAACTAATTTTTAAAAATGCAGAACTCTACTTGAAATAAGGGGAAATCATTTAAAATAAGATGGATCTCTACTAAAAACAAATAAAAAAACGTATTGAATTAAAAAGAAAAACTCCTTGGAACAATTGGGGAATATTATTGAAACAATGTGGACGTTCCTTAGAAACAATAGGACAACGTCATTGAAAGTATTCGGAAATCCATTTGATATCATATGGAAGAACAATTATTTAAAAAAAAGTTTCCATTTTGTTTTAAGTGGTCTTTCAAATACCAACAATAAGATTTTCATATACATTCTTTTACATATATGTATAATAGATTATCATCTTAAATTAATGTGTAATCCCCATGAACTACCATGAAAAATTACAATTGGATTTTCTTGATTGTTTTAATCAGAATTTCTTCTTGGATGAAAACCATAGAGAAATCTGATTGTTTTTCTTCTATTCTATGTGGTCGATTTTTCTCTGTGCATGAAACCACGAAAACCAGCTTTGTGTAATTTTCTCAATAAAAATTTATGGTTAACCATATCAAAGGCTTTTGTTATAGCTACAAATAAGCCCGCTGTGCACTTCTTTCTGTCTAGATTAGACATAATTTGGTCGCAGAACTGCAACAATGCATCTTCCGTTGATTTTCCGTTTAAAAATCCAAATTGCCCAGGACTAAAGAAATTTGTTTTTGATAAAAAACTTATCATTTTAGTCTTAGTTAATTTTTCAAAAACCTTATTGAAAACCGGAAGAAGGGAAATAGGATCCTTTTTTAAACAACGGAATTATATCAGCACATTTCATAGATTCAGGAAATACACCTGCGAAAACAGAGCTGTTAAGAATGAAAGCCAAAACATCAGCTATTAAAAAGGCAATTTGTTTGATAACCAAATTAGATATATTATCGGCACCAGACGAGTTAGAGTTTTTCAGGCTACTAATACTTTTTAGAATCTCTAAACGGGAAATCGACTCAAAAACAAAACTGGAACTTAGAATTAGCTCATTGATTCAACTCGAGAAACGGTTCACGGATAGGGTTGTAAACTACCAGCAACAACACTAAATGCATACTTTCTAAAAATTCAATTAATATTGGTTTCATCAAAAAATCAGATGCATGGTGGGATCTTAGACTAAAGATAAGAAGATGTATGCATTTTGCCAAACATTGTTGATAATAATTCCAATAATGTTAAATGTAATCGTGTGGCCAATTTCTGCATTTTATTCGAGTTAGTGCGTGCGTTTTATCAACTTAATAAATACATAGTTTGTCATCTTGCTTTGTATATTTTTTTCTATATAATGATGGTGCTAAGTTACTTTTGACATAAATGGGGGATGTCGAAAGAAATCATTTTCAAATCTTCCAATAGAAACGTTATGATGACTAGATCAACAGCTGTATGGATGCTAATCCATAGAGCATACTTCACCGAAGAACTATTAATAACCTAGTTAAACAGAGCGGTGAACCGCCCATCAGTTTTTTGAAACATTTCCGTTGGCGTGCGCTGGCTGTGATGATGTTATAAAATTTAAAAATAGTTTAGGTAGCTATATAGAGCTCAGAACTTGGGCCGTCTATTTATGAATCAAATGTTTACAGTTCAATCACGTACGCCAAACCAAACCCTCCCCAGAAAAATAAATCACTTGCACTATCAATGTATGTGTTCTGTGTTCAAGGAGTTGCTGCTGACGAAGATTTAAGTCAAGAAGGCTTAAACAATCTGTTACTTTGCGTCTGCAATGGCATAAATATACCAGAAAAAAGCTAAAGGGTCATTCATTTCTTTGTTTCAAGTTTGTAGCGGTGGCATTTGATAAGGTCTTTGTATATTATTGGGTAGTAGCTTGGATTGCATCTGTCTGCTTGAAATGACCGAAGCTAGCAGAGAAAATTGAAAACACCAATCTTGGTAATACTATCGTATCGTCGTACCATATACAATTGGATAAGGGTCCTTCATCCTACGGAGAGGTGAAAAAGAATGTTCGCTTGAAGCCACTGTAACCGGCCAGTGTTGCTCCAACCTGAAGAAATCGATGAATTGATTTGGAAAACGTTTTTTCGCAAATGTCCAAAGCACTCATAAACGTTGTTGGTCGTTTCTCCTTGGATACACGCAAGCAGTGTCTAATAAAAAAATCATTTCATAAATTATAAAAATGGCTAATTTTCAAACAGACTGAAAGTATCACCTTTGCCACATTTTTATTTCGGCTTTGCAATCTTCAATAGATAGTGGAACTTGTCGCACTGGCTCAATACACAATCTTCCTTTTGTAAATATAGGTTCAAGTTTTGTTTATGGCTAACAACTGCTTTTAGCACTTTTTGCGCAATGATGAATTGAGCTTTACTTATTGAATTGAGCACGGCATGTGGTTGTACGCCATCAGATTTTGTGTTCTTTTCATTCAATTCTTCCAGTGCCAAACAGATATATACCAGTGGCTCGTCGAACAAACCGAGAGACGCCAAATGTTCCACCCAATGTGTTTCACAGCACTTGAGAGACGGGTTTGCCTCTCACCAGGGTCTGTAGCAATTATGTATCTTTTTTTAACACGTCATCTGCCTTGTTCGAAAGACGAAAGAAGTTCACTATCGTTTTGGCAGTCGCAACGCAGTTCCTTATCAACGGAATATCACACGCATGTATGATGGCTACCGGGACTGTTTTTCTACGACAGCAGCCCAACCGTTAAATTCTCCGCTCATAGCTCGAGCCCCATCATAACCTTGAAAAGAGAAAATGTTGTCAACTTGGCTGCTTCCCATCGTTAATGGAATCTTTTAAGATATGGACAATCTGCAAGTGTATCAATTTTATTTACTATTTGAATAAAATGGAAAAACGTTTTGAATATGGTCGTTTAACACACTCAGTATGTAGAGTGCTTTTGCACCTTAGAATTAACCTTGCCCTTTCATGAAACGCATCTCCAATCCAAGCTCTTCCAATGTGATCAGCAGAGTCTTCGCAAGGCTCGCTCTAGTTTCGTCTGTCAAGAGGACGAAACGCATGCAAGAAATCTTCGGATGTTATACATTTTTTCAATTTTTTCGATTTATCGAACGCTAATTGTAAATTATTCAACTCCACTGACATTCGTGGTTTCATCAGCGGTTACTGAGAAACAGCTTGACCCAATGATGCGTTTTATGATGTTTTTCATAATTGTTTCTCCTGCCGCTTCAACGATTTCATGCTGTTTTCAGATGCTGCTCCAGAGCAAGATCTCCACTTTCCACAGCAAATCGAAGGAGTGTTCTGAAATTGCCAACATTTTCTTCTGGTATCTTCGTTAATAGCAAGCCATGATCTCGGAGAGTAAGTTCCTGTCTGCCACAGAGTAATACGGCACGAATGATGGGAATCAGCTTTCGTCGATTTTCATGCAGCTGTTGTTTGCGACCATGGTCTATTTCGTACACAATGTCATTTTTCTTCTGATCATAAATCATTTTAAAATTCAGCGCGTCTTCAGAAACATTCTTGTGATACTTATTGTTCTGATGATCTCTACATTTCTCCAAAGCCTTTTTCCAACCTTTGAGATTGAATGAGAGGCTCTAGTACCGAACGATAATTGCTTCTATGGTCTTCTTTTACAACCGTTAAAGTCTTGTGAGGAAGCTAAACGACACCTTTCACCTCTAGAACGAGACCTCGTCGTAGACTTTTGTCGTAC
>CAKKXW010000003.1:2008246-2020569 GCA_920937365.1 Sphaerophoria rueppellii | reverse complement strand
ATATAATTGCACTATAATTTACAAATATTTGTATCAAAAATCTTAATAAATCTAAGAAAAAAGTCGTGCGTTTAGTCTCGTATTTCCTGTGGTGGAAGTCTGTCACTTTGGGTTTGTGCATCAGGTAAAAAATTTTGTCATGGCTGAGTGCTCACTCTTTTGTCACCTCTTACACAGGTTCACGGAGACGAAAAAAAGAGAGGATTGTGTGATTTCACCTCTTACACAAATTCATGGACACGAAAAAAAGAGAGGATTGTGTGAGTTTACCTCAGAAAAATTTTGAGGGTGTTTTCGGCAAGGGAGGAAAAGGTCGCGACTCTAGGTATTATATATTCTCTATGCCATCAACGAGAAGCATATACTTTTCATCATTGTTTAGCTTTCTTCGACAGAACTTTACAACATCATTGGGTGAACCATTGAGAAAATTTGTCTTGCAGAAGTATAATAAAATAAGAAAAATAAACAAAATTCCGAATATTTGTTGTTGAATATTTGAACCTCCAACACCAATCATTTCTTTTTTCTTATATTGTATTGTATATAAATGCATTATACCATGGATAAGAGAGCTTTTGCGTGAGTTGAATAAAAAATATACATATGATTTTCAGCCAATATCTACCATGGCTCTTAAACGACAAGTTTTAAAAAAATAATGGCTTTACAAACTATATAGAAAATTAAATTTTCTACAACTTTGTCGAAGGTAAATTTTCTCTATCATCAAATGGTGGTCTGTCCGGTTACATTTTTAGTGAAAAAGTTTTAAATTTTGTTTTTGCTGTTCATGTAGGTACTTCCGTTTTTCGGTAAAAAAAAAAAACATATTTAACCAAAAAGAAAAATTGTTTTCAAATTATAACAAATTTATTTTGTGACTAATTGCAGTTTTCCATCTTCAATTAAATGCAGAGTGGCACCTGGTGGCACCTTAATTTAGTACCTATCGAAAGATAAACTTGATAGGATTTTGATGACACTAATCTCTGACTGTAGGCAAATGTGTGCAAATATATAAAAAAAATTTTGAGTGTTTTTCTAAAATAATCATAAAAAGGCAACCAAATTTTGAAAAATCAATTTTTCTTCGGTTTAAATTGAGAAAATATCTATAAGCTGCGTTTTATTATCACAATGATCCAGATCAGATCATTGATTTATATGTGTAATAACAACAAATTGAAATCCAGCTTTTCACTTGGATCAATTTTTGTGATCCAAAAATTAGTTCTTCTTCCGCACACAAGTTAAAACGTTGTCGTATATTTTCAATGAAAACTGTGCTGCCACTTTCATACATTCGTCTATTCGGTATGAAATATTTTTCAATTACATAGCAAAAACTTTTCCCCTAAAAAAACAACATAATAATCGTTCAACAAAATTATCGTAGGGCCGATCTAATTGTCAGAATGAAAGAATTACAAACAGCTGCCAAACTTGAAGTAAAAAACAAATTGATGATAGAAGCTGTTTTATTTTCTTGATCTGATCCGGATCAGATCATCGTAATAATAAAACGCAGCTATAGTTCGTTAAAGCCTAGTATAGGTACAGTTCGCTGTGACAAAAAAAAAAAGTGGTGAAACAAAAATTTTTTTTCATGAAAAAATTTCTGAGAAATAAATTAGCTGTCACTGTCGAATATTTTAAATTTTTTGTCTGCCAAAACAATGAGAATCACATTGTTTTGTGTGAAAAAAAATTGAGGTGAGTATAATTTTTTTCTTCGATTTTGGTTTACAGCTCGGATCACAGTGGTGAAATGAAAAATATTTTTTTTTTGCAAAAAATTCTCCCATAAGAAATACATTAGTTTTTTTTTCTTGAAGAACTGTATACTAGGCTTAAGGAAAAAAAAAATAATGAAAATAATCAGGACAAAAAAAAAAACATTTGGCTAAGTGCTTTTTTTCCAAATAATTAATAGTACAAAAGCTATAATGACGAAACCAATGGTTCGATTTTAATAAATCTTTCTTTTGTTTTTCAAAATTTCATGTTTTAGACTTTTTTCCACCAAATCCCCAGTTCCAACAAGACGGGTGGCGAGTGGCGATGTCAATTGGGAACTAAGATCAAACGATTTGACACCGTTAAATTTTATGGGGCTACGCAAAAGACCGTATTTACGCGAATAATGCCCCAAATCTGGACGCAGATTACTAGTTTTAGCAGAGATACCGCTCGGTATGTGCAAAAAGTGGTTAAAAATAACCTCAAAAGAATCGCATGCTGCGAAAACTCCCGAGGCGGCCATTTGCATTTTGTTTTTCACGCTTAATGGCACAGCCCAAACTTTGTAAAAATAAATAAATATAGAGGGGAGCGACAGCTCTTGAAGAGACAAGGCCTTAGTGGCTTACATTCATCAACAATTCTCTGTATGTGTATAAAGAAAGAAAAAGGGAGCATGAGAAGCGCGCAATCGAGGAGATAGAGGGATGTCACAACAGGAACGAATTTCGAAAGTTCTACAAAAATGTGAAACAAACCTCCTGGGCTTATACACCCCGAACTGAAGCCTGTAGAGACCATCATGGGAACATCGTAGTGGAATTGCAGTCAGTGCTGAGGATATGGAAAGACCACTTTTCCAAGCTGTATAATGGCGATGACGACTAAAACTCCGTCAGCAATACAGAACCATTCAATTTGGGTGCAGAAGGCCACCAATTCCATCCACCCGACATGAACGAAATGAAGATAGCGATATCTAAATTTAGGTCGAACAAAGCCGCTGGAGCAGATGGGCTAGTCGCCGAACTGTTCAAAGCAGCTGGAGAATATTTGGTTAGGAGCATGCACCAGCTCATCTGCATATTTTGGTCGGAGGAAAGCATGCCTGATGAATGGAATCTCAGCATCGTATGCCCGATCCTTAAAAAAGGAGATCCCCTGAACTGCACCAACTACAGAGGTATAAGTCTCCTTTACATTGCCTATTAGATCTTGTCTGCCGTGCTGTCGCTGTGTGAACGTTTCAAGCCCTTCGTCAACAACCTGGTAGGTCCTTATCAGTGTGGCTTCAGACCCGGAAAGTCCACCATCGATCAAATATTCACCCTACGACAGATCTTGGAGAAGACCCAGGAACTTCAAATCGATACCTACCACCTTTTCATCGATTTCAAGACAGCGTCTATAGAAACCAATTATACAGACATAGAGCAATGTCTTAGTTTTAACATCCCAGAAAAACTCATCCGTCTGTTTAAGATGATGGAAGATGATAATGGATGTCAAAAAAGGTTTTAGACGAGGCGATGCGTTGTCATGCGATTTCTTCAACATCATTCTTGAAAAGATTGTGTAAAGCTCCAACGCCAACACCAGAGACACAATCTTTCAAAAGTCCGTCCAGCTACTAGGATACGCAGACGACATTGACATAATTGGAAGAACACAGCGTGATGTCAGTGGAGGTGGAGCGTTTGTGAGTCTCTAGCGGTTAACGAGGGCAAGACCAAGTTAATGCTGTCGACAAGAAAGGCATACCAACATCGACGTCTTATAGCAAACGTCAACATAGACAGCTTTAACTACGAGGTAGTTAAGGGTTTTGTCTACCTGGGATCCGCTATCAACTCCGACAATAACACCAGCGCTGAAATCAAACGAAGAATCCCTCTTGCCAATCGCTGCTTCTTTGGCCTTTGGACAACAAAAAGCCGAAACTGGGCACATGTTATCGGTAGCCTAAGAAACAAATTTATTCTTTTAATATAAACTATACATAACTAAAAAGTAATGGGACTATTTGGCGTTCCGACTGAATTTAATTACAAACAAATTCTTATCCAGAGTTTTTTCGACTGATTGCAAAACCTCTAAACAACACTATCTTGCGCTGGTTCTTTACAGGCCGATTAATGATGTAATAAAATTCATATTGAAAACAAATCTCTTACATTTATGACGTTACTCATCGAGTTTTTGATGTCAATCGATGTCAGAAACTGGGACGCAAAAAACAAACTGATTCGCTGTGGCGTTTGACGCTAAGATTATGGTGGACCATTACGTTTTGAGTGTAGAATAAATAAAAAAGTTAACATAAAAACATTCTGATTTTGTTTATAATCTTTGTAGATATGTTTAAACTGGATGTTAATGAATTATATTACTTAAGTAAAGGTATTTTGACTTATATCAAGAACGCCAATAAAAAAAAATAAATTTTTTACTAAAAAATACTGAGTAAAAAACATGAGTCAATTTAAAAAAGTTTAAGGTTAGAAAATTAGAAGATACCATAAAAAAAAAACATAACAAAACAAAGCAAAGCAAAGTATGTAACGATATTTTCCTTAGGCACCCTTTTCATTTTTATAATCACAACAATTAATGCATGCGCACTCTCATCTTTACTACCTCGTTTTTATGGGCAACCTCCTGTTTCGTAACTGTCGGCGCGACCAGTCAACAAATTGACATGAGCTAGAGAATATCTTTTTCCATTTCTGACCAATTTAAATGGATGCCCACTTCAAAAGCCTTGCTTAGGTGAGAAAAGTCAAAGTTAGAAAAATAAAAAAAAAAAAAACAAAAACTGAAAGGGCAGACAGGAGTCGTCCTCTTGTACATAGGTATTTACTTTTGTCACATAAAAAGAGCAACAATCCAACAATCATCAGAATAAAAGACAAGAGATAATTTTATCCTTCTTACCAAGTTACTTCCATCTACTATAAATACAAAAATAAAAATATACCCTTTAGAAGTAGACGACGCGATCCGGTTGAATGCGGTCACGAGGAGGACGACGATAACGACTATAGGGCTAAACAACAAAAGAAAACACAGCCACATCGAACACACAAAAGTCGGAAATATAACTCGACGGTGAATGAGGGTTTCCTTGGCCGCATCGGGTTGGCTGTCGAAGTGTCGATGTCGGGGACCTTATATAAATATGTGTGTATACATATTAACGCTGTTCCCTGCATTTCACCCCTGTTCACAGATTCGGGGGACACCCGGACACAATATACGATAAACCATTTCAAAGGAATCGACGACGACAACGACGCACGATTCTTTCCGTTCATATCCCGCGAATCATTGATGTCGTGAACGCTGTTTTGTTTCGGTGTTGCTGAACTATGGTATTTGCCTTCAACGAATCGATTGGAAAAGTTTGTGTGTTCGCTTTCCTAAGCCCAAATGGCCGGCGGCTTTTAGTCTACTTTATATTCTTTAATTATTTTGTTCTTGTTGACTTTTTAAAAGTGATTGCGTGAATTATGTATTAATGTTTATACATTTTTAATCATCAGCAGTTTCATGTTTCCAAATCCAATTTAAAAAAAAATTAAATAAGTGCTAAGTGAATGTACATACATACAAAGTGATGGATAAAGTGATCCTATTTAGTTGGAATACAAAAGTCTCATTGAAATAATTCTAATAAGGCCCTGAAAATATTCAAATAAGGATTTAAGTTCTAATTGAAGAGGTGAGAATAAAATTGTAATATGTAAGTGATATTTAAATGACCCATGTCATGTAAGGTTTATCGTGATGTGAAATCTATTCATCTCCGTCTGACCAGAATTAGAATATCAGAAACGATCGATATCCGTTTCCGTGTGTAATCCTTTTAACTAAAAACGATTGAACCCTCGGAAAATTCACTTTATGATCAGAATTTAACAAAGTTCAAATGATGCGGGTATGGCATCTTAAGATGCATGTGAAAATATTCTTCCTCACATCGCATATCGTAACTGTAGGATCTTTAAGAAAGGCAAATATGTCCTTTTGTGTGTCCGCGAGTTTTCGTGTTGTTAATCGATCAGGTTCGATTAAAATGGACGTGATGACAACAAAGGATCTCTGACAGGGAAGAAAAAGGAACCTTGTGTTTGCCTGCCAATGTTTAAAATGCCGCCGCCGATAGTCAGAAGAACATTTCATAATTTACGTGATGTTTTCTTTTTTTATGAGGAGATAGCTACTGCATCTACATCGAATTATGCAGAGATGCATTATAGAGTCTGTGGGTTTCATTTAAACGGAGGATATTTCCCTGTATAGGTACATGACTTGTTAGCGAATCCCATAACCAGAATTTTTACATTTATTTCTGTGACACATCTGCCTAACGATATTGCAGACGCATATTCTGAGCACTTAAAGGAAAAAGTGATACACAAAAACTACACTATTTTCGTATTCTATTCACAATGTTTTAAACATTAGTTGATAGAGGCATAAGCTTCTTTCTGCGTCGCTAAAGACACTGATTGATTGCATTATGCACATTTACTTGCTCACTTTGAATGTGTTATGTTATTTGGTATAAACCGCGAATCACGAACTATTTATTAAAGGGTCATTCATTTTTCGGTTTCGATAGTTAAGGTAAAACGGCCAAAACTTGGGTAATGTTGGTTTTTAATGCGTCTAGAGTGCTAGAGTTCGGGGACTATTCGTGTTCCTAAACACGGTGGCCAATCCAATAGTGAAATTGCGCAAGCCGTTATTGGTCGTGTTGTTTGGCTTGTTGCCCGGCTTGATGGAACCACATATAATCCAAGTTATGATCAATCGCCGCCGCCCGCCGGCCGGTCAAAAAAATCGAATATCACCGTCACCGAGTGAGAAATGTGCCTCATCGCTTAAGAAAGTGTTTATTGTATTGTTTTTGTAATTTAAACGAGTTATTCGATTATTACGTGATCCATTATTGTTAACGGCAAACATTGAACTAGGCAGGTAGGTAGAAATGGCTGTCCCACTTCCGTGTTAGGACACAATTAGCGCTGAGTGCGCAGTTTTGAGATTCTAAAAAGACTGGGTTGGGTTAGGAAGTATGTATCTATATTTCGCACGTATAATCCTATACATACTGCAGTATTAATCTCCCTATACTACGGCCTATTGACTAATAGTGCAATCTAGTTTAGGAGAGAAAAATGGAGGGCGCTAAAGCCAATTTGTGTTATTGAGGTATGAGATCATGTGTTTGATCTTTAATTCTGAGATTTACTCAACACCGTTGAAGAATTCTTTACCTAAATGGAGTGCTCTTTTCCTAGCCAAGGCCGGGCAATGGCAGAGAAAGTGTGGGACCGTTTCGATTTTATTCTAGTCAATTCTGGGCCAATGCCCTGTTCAGGTTGCAACAATTCTGGCTATGGTATGCCTTGTTTTGGAAATTAAATAGATTGATTAAGGTTTGTTATAGGCAGGCCAGATTTTCCTAGATAAAACGCAACTCGTTAAACTATTCCACCTATGATTAGCTTCTGATGTGTATTTGGTCAGGATATTGCTCCTTACAACTCCAAGAGGAGCATATACTCTCACTGCCAATGAGTTGTGAAGGGCTGATCCTTGCCTAGCTAGCTCATCTGCCTTCTTATTTCCCTCATAGCCCCTATGGCCGGGTATCCAGATTAGAGTGACGCTCAAATCGAGTTCCTTGAGGGCTTCTTTGCATTGCTGGACCAGTTTAGATGATGATAAAGCTGAATCAATGGCTTTAATAGCTCTCTGACCGTCTGTTAGTATAACTCCATTTTGGTTCTATCGAATATTTTTAAGGGCTTCGCTTATCACTAACAATTCTGCCTGGAATACACTGGCAAAATCGGGAAGTCTAAAGGATTTTGACATTTTATAAGAGATTCATTGCACCTACACCGCATTCCATCTTTGAACCATCCGTGAAGGTAGTTGTGTCGAAGTCTTCCGTCATATCGCATCGCCTTCCTCCCAGTCGATTCTTGACGCGAACAAGACTCTTAACTTCTTTGAGGTGTTTAGGGTAGGGATGCAGTAATCGGTTGTTGTACTGCCTATTTCTTTGAGACTCAAGATACTGCAGGACACCTGATATTTAATAAAGGTCAATCGGAAGAGGGTCCAGGATGACGTTAAGTGCATCCGTTGCGACAGGACCTGATTGCTCCTGATATCCCAACGCACGCATATCTCTGCACATTTGTAAGCTTGTTTACTATGTAAGCTTTGCTGAGAGCAGGCCACCAAACAATTGAAACATGAACAAGTATCGGTCTTACAACCGCTGTGTGTGTCCATTTTATTATTTTTGACTGGAGGCCCCACTTTTTGCCGAAGGTTTTGTTGCAGGCGTAGAATATGACACACGCCTTCCTCACTCGTTCTTGAATCTTCCAGTTTAATTTGGTGTCTAGTATTACGCCCAGAAATTTAGCACTGGAAGACAATGATAGTGTTTATCCCTTTAACAGAGGTAGAGTGAAGTAATAGATTAATTAATAACATAATCACATGACAAATTATTCGAACGGAGGTATAACGAATACAGTTTTATAATCGATGTTGCTTAATGCAAATCTATCTGTGTTCAAGTTCAAATCTGAATGTATGTTTAATAACCTAAGCTAACCCAACTAGTCTATTTTCTGCAATGCTTGATCGCAGCCAAATTTGGGATCTCCTGAGAGTAGAAAAAGTTCTCTCTCCACTTGATGCTCTGAACACTAACAGCCTTATTTATTAGATTTCACTAATACTCGTTTGAAACCCGGAATAGTTATAACGAGAATAAGCACGTACACCAACCTATTCCTATTCCTTATTTATAAAATATTTTCCTACTCGTTTTAGTTATGCCCTGCTTATGTCAAATTTTGTGCTATAAAATTGACCGATCTAAAACTCTGGTTATTGAAAATGAAGCAAATCTGACACCTTTATATATTTTTTGTCAAATAAATTTACAGACCTGACACTGCCTTTCATTTTTTTCAAAAAATTAATTAAGTGAAGAACCAAATGTATTTTTTTTTTGAATTGGACAAAGTTTATATTGTTACCAGCAAAAGTAAGTATGAAGAAGAATGTTTGCCAATAATTTTAAGAACCATGTACGTGCTGAAGATTTGACATTAATGGCCCTTTTGGACGAAAATGCTCCTGCCAGGCATTTGAAAATTTGACAAAACATTTGTTTGACAATTTTTTTTTTTTTCAAATTGACATTTAGGTACTGAAACGCCTTTAATACTCAAAAGCTTATTTATAAAAAAAATTAACGAGTTTTATGCCCAGTTTCATAAACAAACACTAATGTCCTTTTCCAAAATTACTTTTGGGAGTGTACTCCCTGTCAACGAATTTTGGAATTCATTTTGGGAAAGGGAGTGTTTTGACGTTTAGTTTCATGTATTGTTGATCACTCCTTCACTCCAAGAAAAAGTAGGGAGTGACGATTTCACTCCCTGAGGGAGTGATGGGTAAGCACTCCTTTTTCTATTTTGGAAAAGGCCATAAAAGTACTTCTAGCAAAAATCTTTTTAAATTTTATCAGACCCTTAAAACTTTTGAGTTTCACCAACTTAAAATGGGAAATTTCAGGGAATTTTTTGTCAAAATTGACGTCCTTATGAAAATTGTGTGAGAAAAAATGAGAAAGCGTTATTTTCAGTTTTAAAAATATTCAATGACACTTTTAAAATTTAATGATCCAAAAATGGGCATTTAGTTTTAAAGGGTGTTTAAAAGTTTGTTTATTTAAAAAACGCTTGGTGAAACCGAAAAATCTCATTTTACGGTTTAAAAGCTTGTGAAATTTTTAAAAGTCGTTTATGAAATCGGGCATTAGAGAAGGAATAAGCTAAAACTGGTTCAAGGGAGGTTTAAAGCCGGAATAAATAGGTTAAAATATTTAAATGTCATTCTGACAAAGAGACATTTTCTATTATGCATTATCTGCGTGTAACTGGATGTATAAATACCTTTTCAAATTATTTTAAAGTATCAGAAACAATTCTGCATTCCAAATAGCACACATAAGCAACAGCAACTGTGCCTTAAATATACCGCCAATCCTTGTCATCATGAAATTTGAATCCCACAACTCAAAAATTCTCAATAAAAATAAAAATAATGAGTGATTGTGTCAGGTTTTTATATTTATTTGACAAATAAATATACAAATTTGTCAGATTTGTTTACAGGAGTCTTAGATTGGTCAATTTTTATTTGCAAAATTTGACATAAGCAGGGCATAACTAAAACGTGTAGGAAAATATTTTATAAATAAGAAATAGAAATAGGTTGATGTACGTGCTTATTCTCGTTATAACTATTCCGGGTTTCAAACGAGTATCAATGAAATCTAATAAATAAGGCTGTAACAGCCTTATTTATAAACGAGTATTAAAGGCGGTGTAAAGTTATTCCGACTCTAAAACGCCTTTAATACTCAAAAGCTTATTTATAAAAGAAATTAACGAGTTTTAGAGAAGGAATAAGCTAAAACTGGTTCAAGGGAGGTTTAAAGCCGGAATATAAAGGTTAAAAATGTATAAAAATATATAAAGGTTATCTAAATGTCATTCTGACAAAGAGAAATTTTCTATAATGCATTATCTGCATATAACTGGATGTATAAATACCTCTTTAAATTAGTTTTAAAGTATCATAAACAATTCTGCATTCCAAGAAGCGACACATAAGCGAGCAACTGCACCTTAAATATAGCCTCAATCCTTGTCATCATAAAATTTGAATCCTACAACTCAAAAATACTCAATTAAAATTAAAATAATGAGTGATTGTGTCAGGTTTTTATATTTATTTGACAAAAAAATATTCAAAGTTGTCAGTTTTGTTTACAGGAGTCTTAGATTGGCCAATTTTTAATTGCAAAATTTGACATAAACAGGGCTTAACTAAAACGTGTAGGAAAATATTTTATAAATAAGGAATAGGAATAGGTTGATGTACGTCTTATACTCGTTTTAACTATTCCGGGTTTCAAACGAGTATTAGTAAAATCTAATAAATAAGGCTGTAAGGAAACAAAAATTTGGAGAGCACGCGCAACGTATAGGAAAAATGTTAGTATCAAAAGCTGTTAAGCATCCCAAGCTGTGTATATTAGATATATTCTTGGGTAGTGTCAAAATGCTTTTATGGCAGGTCCCCAGGTGGTTCTACAATCGATTTCTATCTTGGAAGAACAACCCATAGAATATGTATACAAATATCCAAAGAACAGTCATATTTTTACCAAATCCCATTTTATGTTCCACTTTTTTAATTCGGATACTCTTTTGGAGATAGGAAATGAAGCTGTTACGTTATGTTTTTTCTACTCGATTATCTCGCGAACTACTCATACTATTGACATGACCTTGGATTCATTCGATGCGGGATTGCTTAATAAGAACTGTTTAAGTTCTTATCTCGCTAACCGCTCATGGTGTTGATCGCACTCATTTTTATTATTTTATTTTCACCTAAATATAATGTTACCACTTTGCAAGGCCGTACAGATGATGATTTATGTTTAACATTATTTTAAAATTATATTTCGCTTGTCAAATCACCAGATTTAAGCGGCTCAGGGGCTGGGGCAATCACCTCTATCGCCCCTCCTCTGAAGCCAACCTTACCTGCTTCACTGGTAAGGTAATGTTAAAAAGGCTGTCAGGGCACTTTCAAGAAAGTAAAAACGACAACATTCAATCAGAGAATCTGGAATGAAATCATTTGAAGTTTTGATTTAATTAGTTGTTAGAGTTAAAACTTAAAATATTCTTTTTTTTGTTCAACGAGATAGAAAAACGCTTTTTTAGACTTGAAACTCGCCAAATGTGTTATAACTCACAAGTCACTATCTGACATCACTTAAACCCATATCCTAATGACATTGATAATTGTTCACAACAGTAAAACCAAAATGTCAGTGCAATCCGATGGTTCCAACAGTTTATTGTTGATAGGTGCGAGAATGCCCGACGGCGACGGACATCCATATTCATATCAGCCTTCACGTTTAAAGCAATCGATTCTTTGGAAATGTAGATACTTTTTTGACGAATTTTTAAAGTGAGAATTTTTTTAAGGCGCGATTGGCACTTAATGGTAAGGGAATGGTTTCACGTTACCAAAATTGCCTCATGCTTAAGACAAGCGCATGTTAGATATACATTCTTATATGACCCCTACATATTATGAGATTAAAATATCTCAGTATTCCAGATTTTTGCCAAAGATTACAAAACGATAAAAAAAAAATCCATAAAAAGTGAGTCTATTCTTGTTTAAGTCCCTCCACGGGGTAAGCCTTGACGTGGCGGAGCGGCTTACGGTAACTACTACTATGAAGCTTAGAGCTATGCGATCGCGAAACTTGATTTCGCAGAAGGGCCTCCCATGGTCGACAGGAACATTAGAAACCGTTTTTAGACCTTATGACTCTATAAAATTAGAGTATTATACATCCCCAGTATATTCTTACATATAGATTGTACGCGAACAGAATTCGTACTCCGTTAAAACCATTGCACTTTGGTAAGGGAATGGTAATTCAC
>CAKKXW010000003.1:1992215-2005432 GCA_920937365.1 Sphaerophoria rueppellii | reverse complement strand
TTACGGGTTGTACAACGACATGGACCTAGCCAGAAGGGTCAAGGTCCAGAGACTCAGATGGCTCGGTCATTTAGAGCGAATGGACACCAATGCTCCGGCCCGGAAAGCCTTCGACACTATTCCCGAGGGACGTAGGAGGAGAGGAAGACCGCGACTCAGGTGGCGCACTCAAGTGGAAGAGGACCTCAATCAACTCGGAGTGCAAAACTGGAGACGACTAGCCAAGGATCGAGCTAGCTGGCGGAGCCTGTTGATTGAGGCCCAAGTCCACAACGGACTGTAGCGCCACCTTAAGTAAGTAAGTATTCTTGTTTAAGTGCTTCACCTATTCGGTCGATTGTTCTTTACTGATAGCTTTGTTTGTGGATTTTGGGTATGATCAGATTCGGCTACACATTTCGATCGAAACTGCAGCTATTTCGCTTGCATGTTGGCTCTAAGCCCTTTCATCGTCGTCGTCGCGTGTCGTCGCGTCGCGTAGGCTTGTTGTCATCAGTTAGTTATCAATTCAGCAAAAGTTCTTCAATCTCGCCAGACTCCTATAATTATTATTTTTCTTGCTCTAGTAATATATGTACACAGGTGTACTAAACTAATAGAATACTATACATAATCTATATCTATAATATCTACATATATCTATCTATCTATATCTATACGAATATATAAATCTGAAGAGTTTGTTCGTTTGAACGCGGTAAAATCTGGAACTACTGGTTCGATTGGTATAATTCTCTTTGTGTTTAATCGAGGAAGGCCTTTGGCTACTTAACATTAAGCTGTGACCTGTGAGTGTGACCAATAGGAGCAAAGAATCAGTGGAAAATGTGCAAGAAATGTTAATTTTTCTGCGTTTTAACACGCTTATCTCAGGAACAGCTTAATCAAATTGAACAATTCTTTTAATGTTGAATGGTCCACTATCGTAGAAGGCTTGAAGCTATATAAAATATAATATTACGCTGCAACCAATAGGAGCGAAGTGTCAGTGAAAAATGCGAAATAAATGGCAAAAAGTATTCATTTTTGAAGGCTTGTGCGATGTTGTTTGCTTGAACGTGCTGATCTCAGGAACTACTAAATAAAATCGAACAATTTTTTTTTTGTGTTGGATAGTTCATTAATTATGGAAGTATTTAGGCTATATAAGTGGAAAATGTTTAAAAAACGGCAACAAATTATTCATTGTTCTGATTGTTTGAACGCAATTATCCTAGCAAAAATCCTAAATAAAATTGAACAATTCTTTTTGTATTGAATAGTCCTTCAATCGAGGAAGGGTTTTAGCTATACAACGTTACGCTAATAAGTAACGAATAATAAGAGCAAAGCATCAGTGAAAGTGTAGCTAAAACGGGGAAAATAATACATGTATGAAGGCTTCGAGTTAAGAACAATTTCGATTAAAAGAGGGAGTCCACTGTTTTAAAACAACGTTGCATCAAAATTCCCATGCGGGCATGATGCACAAGTCGAAGACGCACCTCTGGCCGGTGGATGAGGTAGAGGAGGACGAAGTGGTTATTATAATTTGCTATTCTTATATTAGTTCCCTGCAACAATTCAAACACAGAAACATGAGCGTTTGAGTGATTGGATAACTTGGTGATAACAATATACCTTTTTTTTGATAAGGTATAGCAAATATATAGAACATTAACATTTTACTTGAACAATGACTTCCTCCTAATGTACCCATAAGAACGAATGTTTGATAACACAGCGTTGCCCTGAAAATATCTTTACATTATAAAAGTTGTCCACTGCACAAAAAGATATACGAGTAGCAGCGTTCGTTACTTTCCGAGTATGTAGATCCATGAAGAAAATTTCCCTTCTCGCATCAATTGATATGTGAAAAATATCCACAACTGGAGTTCTCGCATTACGGAAACCCTTATGGGATCAATTACCCATTTCATTGAGCGTGAAATTGTGATGCAACACTTGAAAAAAATAACAAAGCAGTTTCCGTGTGTACACTGTACACATCACGCATCTTTATTCACTTCCGTTGTATATAATATCCTTGAAGAATATGGGTATTGAAATTTAACTATCTTGTCGCGCCTTATTTTACAAGTGCTTTAATATGCACAGCGTTTTTACTTCATTATTTTACTAAATTAAAGAGCATATTAATTTATTGTTAGACATAAGTTCACAACTGTGTGTTGATAGACATTTTTAAACATTTGGCTGAAAATTCATTGAAATCATAATATGCCTCTTGTTCCAAAAAAAAAAAAACATAAAATTAAATCAAAGCCGAATGCGGAATTATATTTTTCACTGAATACACATAGAACACACTGGAAACGCACGGGGTCGAAAAAAGAGCGACATCGAACAACGCGAAATCAGAGCGCCTCAGACCAACCCAGAGCGCACATCGAACAAACCTTTTGTTCCGGCCATCGAGTCATCACTTGCTTGCAAAAGTCTAACTTTATTTGGCTACAAACAAACAAACTGCATTCACTGTCTGTAAGCTCTCCCGATAGCTGAAGCCGCATCGATGGCGTTTGAGAACTTTTCGTGCTCTTCGTAGAGTTCACGAAGGAGTTTATTGTTATCCAAACTCAGAACGTCATGCTTCTGTTGACTCTGGGTATGTTTCTGGCTGAGTTCAGAGACGCGTTCTTCCAAACGATAAACATTTAAAATTTGCTCAACGACCTTAAGATACAGAAAACGTTATATGAGATCTGTTTTGATATGAAAAACCTTACCTCAGATTTCTCCTTCATTCTCTCCTGCCCGGCCTTTTCCCCACATTTTGTGCTCCTTCTGGAAATCGCGCTTCATACTGCCGATTTCGTCCTTCAATTCATTGATTCGGGTTTCCTTATGCTTGACTTCTGCGAAAGCGTCATTGAGCTTCCTTTCCGAATTGTCCTTCTCTCTGGTGATATTCTTAATCTTCTCCTTAGTCAGCTCCATTAGCCGCTGAGTCTGCTGGGATTTGGTCAATCTGCAAGTGGAAATTGTCTCAAGCAGTTTTGAAGCAATGTAATCAGGAGTTCTAACCGGCGAGGAACTATACACATGCCCGTAACAAATCAAGGCATTACTTGGTTGGAATTGGCGGATATTTTCCTATTGGCAATCTGAAAGTTAAAAAAAAATAAGCACTCTGAATGCGTTGTGCGGCAATTCTGATTCTGAAAATTCCCTTCTGATTTTAAACCAGAATGGTTATTTTAAATTCCAAATAACCAATTAAAAACAGAAAAAAAAATCACTTGACACATCAACACTTTCTACTCACCTTCTAGAGATGAATTGTGAATAGTTAGAAATAGTAAAATTTTGACAAATTAACACTGACCATTGTACTACGATAAGAAGTATAGGTTAGAATTCCTGGACTAAGAGTTGCAGCCGCATTTCACACTCCATACAATACATAGTAATTTGGCGATCTCCAGTTGCTCGAACAAAGTATTAAATCTTCCATAATGTGCTAATTGACGCATACTTTTACTTCCCGCCATTTCCTGATAGCTGCCGACTTTAGATAAGATGTTTAATACGCGATATTCAAGACGGAAATTGTACAAACGTTGACTGCAACGAATACAAGAGTAGCAAGAGAGGAGTGTTCAAGTTCAACTACACGTTAACAAATGTTTTCAGTAAATATTGATTTTTCTTATACCAGCTTTCGATGTAGTTAATATTTTCATAAAAAAATGACCCAAAGTACAAGAAACTGTGCCCCTTCAAGCTTTTAAACCAACAATTAAAAAAACAAGGAAACATTTTAAGTAGTAAGTAACTAGAACTAGGTCACTGTTCATTATGAGCTGTTTGACACGCATACGTCAATAACTTCTAGTCCAAGTTAGTCACTAGCAGGCTGTCTCCAATTTTGCACTCCAAGTTGATTGAGGTCCTCTTCCACTTGTGTGCGCCACATGAGTCGCGGTTTTCCTCTCCTTCTATGTCCCTCGGGAATAGTGTCGAAGGCTTTCCGGGCCGGAGTATTGGTGTCCATCCGCTCTAAATGACCGAGACCTTGACCCTTCTGGCTAGGTCCATGTCGTTGTACAACCCGTAAAGTTCGCTGTTATATCTTATATCTTTTTCGCCATTCCCCTTCAATGCACACGGTGCCAAAGATGACCCGAAGAACTTTCGTCTCGAAACAGCCTAAGGCACATTCATCCGATTTTGTCAAGGTCCATGCTTCCTGCACCATACAGCAGAACTGGGATGATGAGAGTGTTGTACAATCTTCCCTTAGTTGTTCGAGAGAGGGCTTTTCCACTCAATTGCTTTTTTAGCTCTACTACCTCGAAGTTATACGCGTCTATTGTGACGTTCTGCCCGAGCCGTCGGTGTTGGGTGTCCTTCCTCGAAGACAGCATATACTTCGTTTTTCCCTCATTTACCGCTAAACCCATTTTTGCCGCTTCTGTCTCAATTCTCATAAAGGCGCCATTGACATCATGCTGTGTTCTTTCCATTATATCAATATCATCGGCGTACGCGAGAAGTTTAACAGATTTTTGGAAGATAGTGCTTCTGGTGTTGACGGTGGAGATACCCTTGTTCTAAAGACAAATTTTATTCCTGCACGCATTTAGGAGTCGCTGCGCTCCTTAAATTTGAAAAAATGCCCAATTTGGATGCAGCAAGGCAGCATTTAAAGGAGAAAATTGTTCGGTTCAGAGATTATTTGAGAGTCGAATGCAAACGTTATAACATAAGCACTTTATTAGGTATACTACAAAATCTGTGTATTATGCGTACGTTTATCTCCGTTATGCACGAAACATCAAGTCAACAAAGTCAAATAAACCTAAGCAGATATTAAAAATATTCCACCAACGAGTGGGGCAGCTCAGCTCACCAACATTTCAATCGCGTTCATCACCAATTTCAAACTTGGTTTAATGGAGTTGGGCAATGCATAATGAATTCCTGGAACCTATCATGACTATTGTACCACCTGCTCCAGATGAATTACTTTGCATTTACAAGAGTGGCTATGTCTCAAGATGTGGATGCAAGCTAAAGAGCACTTTTACCCCGCTTCGGTTGGGCCCAGTGTAATAGCTTAGCTCGTCTCAATGCTATACCATTATAGTATGATGGTGAAGAACTCAACACCGACTTTTCGCTGTGTGTGCGTGTTTTGCGGCAAATTCAAACTTTTAACTTCCAAAAAATATAATTTACAGCTTACAAATCTGCGTAAAAAATAACGACCATTTAATCGATAACGATCCATTTCGACACAGTGAAAGTGAAAGGCATCATTCGTTTTATTGAGCTTCCTGTGTTATTCCTATTGTGGGTCTTGAAGCTCGTTTGCAGTGGTGCTCTGAAATTTAGGTATGAGGTGGAAAGATAAGGTTACATTTCACCCATCTGCACTACGATAAATATGATCAGTTTTTTTTTCTGTCAACTTTGCATGCTTTGCGTCCAAATCTTATAGTAAGCCTGTAATAGAAGGAACTTAATCTAAAACGTTTTGTGATTCAAATGTTAAATGTACCGCGTAATTAAAAATGTCCAACAACAAAAAAACCACATCCAATGGATGACATTTTTATTATTTTTAAATTTAAATGCAAATAACTTTGCTGTGTTCCCATATATGTATTGTTGATATTTGTGAATAATTTCATGAATACTCAAGACTATGCGCATGTCAAAGCGTTTATGATTTTTTACGATCCAAACTAAAAATGAAACGAAAAAGATTCGAAAACGATAAATTTGAAGCCCTTTAATGCGGTGTCACAGCGTCGAATTACATTCATTGTGAGCAAGAGTCTTTCAGTCATCGTCACCGTCGCTGTTGTCGTCGACTCTGTTGTTATTACAAAGCAGCGGCGGCATTGTGCGCGCCTACAATTCGTTACGATTTTTTTTCTCCAATTTTATGTTGTGAGGAGCTGCTGTCCATTTGTTTGTTTTTCGTGTGAAAACTGAAAAGATTGCGGGCTTGAAAGAAAGGTTTCATGCCGACGACTACAGTTTCTTTTCTTTGTTTGTTGCACATTCAGAATTTTCATGCGTGAATATTATATTAAAAAAAAAGATATTTACGAATTAAAAAATGGATACATATACAAACGAGGTTTAGTTAAATGCATAAAAGCAAAAAACAGCCATGTACAGACGGGCTGGCTGCGGACAAAGTTGTAAATGAGGAGTTTAATTTTCTCCTATTAAGACGGGAGGTATAATTTTCTGAAGAATTGACTCTCTACTTTAAGATTCGCGGCTTAAGAGTATATTATGGAGTAGCGAGTAGATACTTTTGTCGTAGTGTCATGTGTGAACGAATTCTCAAGATCGAACAAGTCTGAAGTAAAAAAAAAAACAAAATGTATAAACCAAAGGTTAGGTTAGGTTAGGTTAAAGTGGCTGTGATGGATGGTAAAAAACACACTTAGGCCAATTGAAGGCCCATTGTGATATCACATGAATCTAAATAGGCTTTCTTCGAAAGCTCATTGAAACCAATGAGAGTTCCTAACGAAACGTATAGAAGATTAATTATATTAATATATGTTCGAGATCGTTTAATCTATACTAATATATAAAGTTAGACTTTTGTTTGTTTGTCGGTTGTATGTTTGTAGTCGATAAACTAACAAACAAACAAAAATCTCACTTTATAAATGATGGACAATTGCTCTTCTATGCACTGATTGTGCAGTAGGAGGGTCTGAAAATAAAAGAAATAATTATAAATAGCAAAAAACATTGATTTCAATTTACTTACTCGGAAATTTTGTTTTTAAATTAAGGCAACTGACAGCCGACATCAGTTTTTTGAAATGTCTCTTCATTCTCATTTCATTTCATTTCATTTCCTATTCATTATTTTGTTTTATATTTAAGTCTGAACTCCTACTTAAGCTTTTACACCAAGACAATGTTTGCACACGAATTCTTGGGTAACATTTTCTGTACAAAAGAAACTTTTAACATCGATATTAAAAAAAGCATAGATTTAAGTTTCCAATCTCTGTGCATGTACATTTCGCATTTTGAATAAGTACATACATTTCGGTTTCGGTAAAAATTAGGCCTGTGTCGTTCAGGACTCTGGAAAATAGAAAGTTCTTGATGAAAAACTCGGAAACTCATTGGTTTGTAAAGGGAAAATTGCATGTAATTGTAGGTGCATTGGTTTTCAAATGGAAAACTGGAAAATTTCAAAATCGGTTTTCGAATTGAAAATAAAAAGATCTTTATGAAAAACTCGGAAAACTCATTGGTTTTTAACGGGAAAATTGCATGTAATTGCTGGTGCATTGGTTTTCAAATGGAAAACTGGAAAATTTCAAAATCGGTTTTCGAATTGAAAATAAAAAGATCTTTATGAAAAACTCGGAAACCTCATTGGTTTTTAACGGGAAAATTGCATGTAATTGCAGGCGCATTGGTTTTCAAATGGAAAACTGGAAAATTTCAAAATCGGTTTTCGAATTGAAAATAAAAAGATCTTTATGAAAAACTCGGAAACCTCATTGGTTTTTAACGGGAGAATTGCATTTAATTGCAGGTGCGTTGGTTTTCAAATGGAAAACTGGAAAATTTCAAAATCGGTTTTCGAATTGAAAATAAAAAGATCTTTATGAAAAACTCGGAAACCTCATTGGTTTTTAACGGGAAAATTGCATTTAATTGCAGGTGCGTTGGTTTTCAAATGGAAAACTGGAAAATTTCAAAATCGGTTTTCGAATAAAAAGATCTTTATGAAAAACTCGGAAACCTCATTGGTTTTTAACGGGAAAATTGCATGTAATTGCAGGTGCATTGGTTTTCAAATGGAAAACTGGAACATTTCAAAATCGGTTTTCGAATTGAAAATAAAAAGATCTTTATGAAAAACTCGGAAACCTCATTGGTTTTTAACGGGAAAATTGCATGTAATTGCAGGTGCATTGGTTTTCAAATGGAAAACTCTAAAATTTCAAAATCGGTTTTCGAATTGAAAATAAAAAGATCTTTATGAAAAACTCGGAAACCTCAATGGTTTTTAACGGGAAAATTGCATGTAATTGCAGGTGCATTGGTTTTCAAATGGAAAACTGGAAAATTTCAAAATCGGTTTTCGAATTGAAAATAGAAAGTTCTTGATGAAAATCTCGGAAACCTCATTGCTTTTTATAGAAAAAATTATTAATTTTGTATTGCGAATTCGCAAAATTCAGCGAGAGCACGAAGATAATATTTATAATTCTAAGGTTGCTCTGAAAGATGCGAGACGAGGGTCGCAGAGTCGGCTAGTTTATTATAAAAGTATTCTCCTTAATTAATCATACGTTTATGAACCAGAGCAGGACAAGTGCAGAGGAGGTAAAGGACTGTTTCCTCCTCCTCCTCATCCATGCAGCTTCTGCAGAAATCATTAGAAAATACGTCCAGTCGCGCTGCCGGCGTGTCTTCCTATTAGACAATGTCCAGTACTGACACAAATTAACGAACTTATTTGCAATCTTTGTCGCCTGACAGGTGGTTATGATATTCCACCTGATTTTAGTTCTCTTAATAGCAATAAGTCTGCATGTAGCGTTGGTATACCAACATTAGCCATTTGTGGTTTAATGGGTAATGTTGTACCATATTTGGCGAGTTCATCGGCTTTACAGTTTCCTGGAATGTCTCTATGGCCCGGAACCCAGTGAAGGTGAATGTTAAACTGTTGTGCCATCTCCATTAGAGACCATTGACAGTTTTGGACCGTAATTGAGTTTGTAGAGACAGAGTTCAGAGATTTTATAGCTGCCTGACTATCTAAGAAAATCCGGATACCAGATGTGGATATCTAGTTTTCTCTGAGCCAGGACAGGACCTCCTTAATCGCCAATAGTTCTGCCTGAAACACGCTACAATGAATTGGAAGGCTGAATGAGAGACTAAGTTTTAGTCGTTCGGAGTACATACCTCCACCAACCTCATCACTAGTTTTCGATCCATCTGTATCGAAGTAGATTGCATCGTCTTCCAGGAATATTTTATTTTCCCCAGAAGGATCTGGAAGGATATAGAAGTTTGAAAGTTTCTATCGAACTTAATTGGTGAATGGTGTAGTCTGTATGCTTTGGAATTGATTCTAGATAATTCAGAATAACAGAGCGGCCAATGTTATTGGCGAATAGCATGAACTAGCATCTATTTGTTTGCTGATTATATCCAGAGGTGTCAGATAGAGTAGGGTGTCTAGTGCCGCAGATGGGGTCGTACGAAGTGCTCCGCTTATACTTAGGCATGCTGAGCGTTGGACTTTACTAAACTTATCGTAGTTCATCTTTACGTCCACCATACTGTCACACCATGAAGAAAAATCGATTCACTTGCTACCAATGGCTTTCTTGCAGGTGAAAAGAGCTACCGAGATTATTCTTATTCTTTCGTGTATGTTGCTCTTCTAATTCAGTTTTCTGTCTAAAATAAGACCCAGATATTTAGTTTCCTCTTAAAACTTTAATTGGATAACGTCGAGGGAGGAGGGTCGATGTGCGGAGTTTTGAATTTCCTTGTGAATAGGACTAAACCACACGGATTCGCCCAAAGTGATACCTTAAAATAACTCTTAATAAACTAAGAGTTATTTTAAGGTATTAAGATGCTTCCCTGAAACATCTAAAGCAACGTCATCAGCATAGGCAATCACTCTGAAACCCTCCTCATCCAGACAGGTAAGAATTTCGTTTACTACCAGATTCCGAGTAGAGGGGAGAGAACACCGCCTTGCGGCGTACCTCTGTTGACAGATCTTCTAGCGGAACAGCCACCTAGTTCTGAGTTAATTATTCTGCTAGTTAGCATTGTATGAATTAACTCACCAAGCGAACTCTCCACATTCAGAGATGACAGTGCAGATGTGATAGCAGATGTGTCTACGTTGTTAAAAGCGCCTGCTATATGAAGGAATGCAACCATATTATACACTTTATGATGGAGGGTTTATTCGATAGTGCGTACTAAAGTGTGTAGCGCGGTTGCAACCGATTTGCCCTTACAGTAGGCATATTGAGACATAGACATGAGTCTTGTGTCAATGTTTGCTCTGAGGTATATATCTACCAGCCTTTATAATCTCTTAAGAAGGAACGATGATAGACTTATGGGTCTGAGATCTCTAGGATTAATTTGCGAGCATTTTTCCGCCTTGGGTATGGAGATTTGACTACGTTTAAACACTGATTTGCCCTCCAACTTTATCCTTTCTCCGAGTGTATGCTGGAAAAAAAGATGTGAAAGTCGAACGTTACAACCGTTCTTCTTACTCCTTGTCGTATACCGTCACACTATGAAAGGACGGTTGTGAGGTTGTGACACCACATGAGCTTTTATTTTTTTATAATGAGCACGCACTCAAGGGGTTCATTTTCCGTTTATGCCAAATTACCAGTGCGAGCGTTAGGGAAAGTGGGATAGACGGAGAATTCCACAATCGCGTAGTACGGCTAAAGAACGATTCTCTGAACATGACCGTTCGTCCGAATTTGGGCTTGAGGGTGAACTGCTATGTATACTGTCCAAAAGACTTAAATACGTCACTGGAGCAGCAGCCCAAACATGGGAGTTGTACTCAAGCTTTGGACGTATATATGTTTTATAGATGGTAGCCAGATCAGAAGGGGAAAAAATCTCTTGCAGCGTCTTAAAAAAGTTAAACATCTTGCGACATTTTTGGCAATATCGCGTATGTGATGGCTCCACAAGAAGTGGTCGGTGATACACATACCGAGAATCTCGAGATGTTCGGTTTCAGTGATGCAAGTGCCACTTATGGACAGTGGCAAGGGGGGTATATCTCGCTTCAATGATATAGCATTGAGTACAATGCTGTTTAAGTCAGAGTTTAATGAGCTTCTCATATTTAGCTGTTGCAGTTCCACATCCGAAGTGAAGGGATGTGAGTCTGGGAACGAATATGAAAAGCTAAGGGTACTATCGTCAGTGAAACAATGAATTGGATTGGAGTTACAGACAAGAGATCATTTATACAAATGAGGAAGAGGATCGGAGACAAAACGGAGCCCTGGGGCACACCAGCATTTATTTAGTGGGTTCAGGCTTGAACCCGTCCAATACAACTTGTATATAGAACGATTCGAAATAATGTTTCTAATCCAACGATGGAGGTATTCATCAATACCGAATGCACGCATTTTCGATAAGAGAGCTTGATGCCAAATTCTATCTAATACCTTTGAAAAATCAAGTGCAATAATCTTATTTTCTCCAAAACAATGTAAAGACTTGTTCCACTATTCGGTGAGATAAACCATCAAATCATCAGTGAACCTGTTGCTGCGAAAGCCGTAATGACGGTCATTGAGAAGCTTTCGGTCTTCGAGATATTTCTTGAGCTGATAGTTTATCAGCGTTTCCAGGACCTTAGAAAGAAGGGACGTTAGTGCAATCGGACGATAATTGGAGGGAGAGGAGGATTCGCATTTTTTATGTAGCGTTGAAGAACACCTCTTCAGAACAATAGCGGGGATTCCATCCGGGTAAGCGGATTTATGTATGTTGAGATCTTTTAAGACTCTCGCCAGCATTTACCTACTCCGTTTTTCCTTCATATACCGCTAAACCCACTTTTGCTGCTTCTGTCTTAATTCTCACAAAGGCGCCATTGACATCACGCTGTGTTCTTCCCATTATATTAATATCATCGGCGTACGCAAAAAGTTAAACAGATTTTTGGAAGATAGTGCCTCTGGTGTTGGCGGTAGAGATCTTCACTATCTTCTCAAGAACGATGTTAAGGAAATCGCACGACAGTGCATCGCCTTGTCTGAATCCTTTTTTGACGTCGAAAGATTCCGTAAGCTCGTTGCCTGGATGAAGCAGCTTGAGTTCTCCATCGCCATTTTGTACAAGCGAACGAGCTTGGCAGAGATGCCATATATACAGTTCGTCTCTGTAGATGCTGTCATACACGGCCTTAAAATCAATGAAAAGGTGGTGGGTAATACCCACTGGGTATCGATTTGGAGTTCATAGGTTTTTTCCCGGGATCTACCGCAATGTGAACATTTGGTCGACGGTTGATTTTCCTGGCCTGAAGCCACATTGATAAGGACCAATCAGATTGTTGACAAAAGGCTTCAGACGTTCACATATTACGGCAGAGAGGATCTGGTAGGCGATGTTAAGTAGACTGATTCCTCTGTAGTTGGCGCAGTTTTGGTTGAACGAAAAACCCAAACAAGAAATAAGCGCACTTTATTGCGTCAATTTGATTTACTTCAATATAATCTTCCTTTCTATTGGGTGCATTTCAAACAAGGCTTCAGAGACCTCTAGACAAACCTAGTCCTACTCAGGTTGAAGAAGGAAAAGTCAAAAAGTCCATTCGGGTTTCAAAGCGAAAACAAGATAGTTAGGGAAAAAAATGAAATAATATCTAAATAGGTATTGTATAACATTATTGAATAATACCCAATTAAAAAAAAAAAAAAAAATACAAGCATTGACTCCAATTCTCCAACACTCCAACCGACCTTAAAATTCTCTTCAAGTATTTTTTTCGGGTGAAAATATGAGCCATAATTCCTTGAAACATGAGAAAGATCATTTCGCTTTAATTGACTCATTCAATTCAATCTCTTAAATACTAATAATTGTTCTAATGTCTTTTGAAGCTGATAATAATTCTTTGTCTTAAGCCACAAATGCTTCCAGTCAGCAAAGCACGTGCTTTTCATTTTGTTTTTGATATATGAACATTTACCCATCAACATCTTGTCACCATCCCTCAACTCATCATTACAACCTTACCTTAGTCAAGTTTGTTTACTCATTTTTTTTTTCTTAACAATTTGCTTTGAGACAAAAGACCCAATTCGAGGTGATTAAAAAAAAAAAAAAACACTCCGACATTAGAGTTCAGATGAAGCGCAAAACTATACGAAAAACTTAAACATACAAACTTTGGCAGTTTTCGCAAGCTGGCACAAGTCACGGACAAGTCGTTGTTTATTTTGATTTAGTGACATTGCCCGTGATGAAGGCGACATTGACGATCTGAACTGCACTATACTCTCATATCGCATTTCGCACTGCATGTAGGTACTGTATAGGGTTTGAGGTCTAGCTTGGGGTCTGAGTTCAGACATTAGTCTGTGATCTGGGTGCGCGCAAAATACTCGTGCTTACATTTGGTTTAATCTTTTTCTGTCGACAAAATTCGAAGACTCGGAAAAGTCGTAAATTCGGTGGCCAAA
>CAKKXW010000003.1:1975245-1988796 GCA_920937365.1 Sphaerophoria rueppellii | reverse complement strand
AATCAGTCTTTTACTATACCCTGTAACAGCCTGTCAACTACTTGATTTCTTCAATCCAGCTGATTTTTAAGAAATGTTTTTTAGTTCAAGGTCATAACAACTATCCAAATTGGTAGTATGGATCTTCAATGTTACTATAGTAAAATCAACTTCCAGTATTGTTGAACGGTTTAACCATCATACCTAGACGATACAATGATTTCAAAGTGTGTATACGGTGCATAGTAAAGTTTTGTTGTTCTGAGAAGGTCAACTGTTATGTTAGAAATCTTGAAAAAGTATTTTTTCTAACATAACAGTTCACCTCCTCAGAACAACAAAACCTTACTATACACCGTACACACTTTGATATCATTGTAACTTCTAGGTATGATGGTTAAACCTATCAACAATACTGGAACTTGATTTTTTGTAAAGAATTTTTAGTCGACCTAACTTCTTTAGTTCATCAACTGTCCGACAATGTCCCATATCATTTTCTGACTAACGGAACCTTAAGCGTAGTTTCCGCACTTGAAACAATTCCTGACAGTTCTTTTTTTTCCATGAATATTTAAGTAATATTGGTTCAATACATAAACGTTTTTTTTTTCCAAAATTACAGGTTGAAACAATACTGTAACATTTTTTTTTTTTGGAGAAAGAAAGAGAAAAGTTCAAAATTTCGCACGAAACTGTCGCTTCATTTAATTTGGAAAAGCAATTACTACCTACATATCGTGTATTAATGTATGTATTTGGAAACAGATGCTGCTCATATCTTTTTTCACTGTCGTCTGAGGATGATTCAGAACATTCGAGATCATTTAGTCTGATTGGGAGCGAAGCGAGCAGAAAAAAAATTTGCCAAAAAGAGTGATTCTCTTTTGGGAAAAATTTGTTCAGCTCGCTTCGCTCGCTTGCAATTGCACCTACTCTATTTTTCGTTTCAAGATCCAAATCCTTAATCATTTTTATTTGATCAAATTCTTAAAAAAATGTAATGTTAGCTGAAATGTAAAATCTTGTATTAATATTCTTACAGCAAACTTCTTTTCGCGCCAATTATTTAACTTTTCAATATCTTTCTCCAAAAGAAAAGTTTGCAGCATCGATTCAGGGCTTCTTTTATTTATTTTCTAAAAACATAATTTCGGAATGTGGTGAAAGATTTTTACAAACTAAATCTTACATCAGTGCTCTATTTCATCAACTTACAAATTGTAGATTACAAGCATTTTTTTAACAACTTTGTGGGAAAAACGTTTTTTCTGTTCCACAAAATTTTTGTACTACAAAATTATATTTGTTGGGATATTTGTAGAAACTTCATAATTTCAATTTCACGAAAAGTTAATTTTCTTTGTTGCGTATAAGTACAAATTTGTTAAAATTCATATTTTTTTGTAAGTTTATGTTTCACCAAGTCAAACAATTTTACAAATTTGTTCAGTTACTGAAAAATTCTTGCAATAGAAAGATCATGTGTAGATTTGCTTAAAATTTGTGATTTTCGAAAGAAATTGCATTAGAAACCGTAAAATTACCTTACGTCTAGGACACAGCAGCACCGATAGAGATATAAGTAAAGATTATAAAAGTCTTAAGAAAATATATCAAGTGCAAATTAATTATGAATATCAAATTCTTTTATTTTCAACGAAGTCTCAGTTACAACGTAGCTACTCAGGGTCAGTAAAAAATAGAAAAATTGCTTACCACTGCGAGCCAACTGCTTTCTTACTGTTATCAACTTTGGTAATAATTAATTAATAACAAGTAATAATTTTTACTTCCCAAAGTTTCTGGTCTTAAGGACTATTCATACAAGAACGACCAACGAAAGAGGAATGAATGAAAAAAGTGATTTAGATAACATATATAAATAAATTGGAAAAAACATATTTATTCGTCACGAAATTCTAGTTTCTATTTCTACTGTCAAACCCTGATCAAAACGAACAAAATGTTCGCGAGTTTTAAGATAACCTCAAAAATTATACTTGTTTTGATTTTAGTTGTTCATTAGAGACGAATTAAAAATTCTCTTGTGAAAGAAATGTCAAAATTGACTAATATTCGTTTACATGTTCGTCGTTATCATGTCCCTAAAATCTTGTCAAACGAAAGCACTTAGGTACTTCGAATCCTTTTAAACATGTTTTACCACTATACATATATGATGTTATGCTATCGTTATATTTGGCGAATAAAACATTTTTCCTACCACTGGTTTTCTTTGTTCTGTTTATTTATTTCCAGTTTGATGTTATCGTTTTAGTTTAACAAATTTGTGAAGAGAGTTGTAATTTACAACTTTGCAAATTAAACGGTGAGACGCTTTTTATCTGTATTTGTAATAAACAAGTACAATTTCCCTTCATTTTTCTCCCTTTTCAACAAATTTGTAGAAATTAAGCTTGCGGTTTGTGGAACAGAAAATCAATCTACAAACTTGTAAATGTAACCCACAAATACAAATTTGTTAGTTTATTTGTAATTTCGTGAAATAGACCACAGTTCTTGTGTACGGTTGTGAAATATATTATAACTGTGATACTGAAAGCAAAAGAAAACTTCAAGTAGCATTCAACAGTACTCTGCGCTATACCTACAATCTGAGGAGATTCGACCATGTTTCACATTTGGAAAAAATGTATAAGGCATGTCATTTTTCAACTATATGAAGTTTCGTACCTTGTGTTTGTTATTTTCAATTTTAAAAACTATGCAGCCGTCATATCTTTTTTATAAAATCCGGATTTCGACATCCAACAGATCTGCTTGTTTGGTTTTACCACATTTCACCTGCCTTACATCCGAGAGACAATTCATTATCTCAGCTATCCGCCTTTGGAATACACTTCCGCGCAACTTGAGAGAACTAAGTGACAAGCATCAATTTAGTAAAGAGTTAAAAATGTATTTAACCAAAGAAACTAGGTAACTTTCACCCCCAAACCCGCTCCCATTTAACTTTAACTCTTTTTTTATGCTAGGAATAACGCAATGTTACTATGATTAATTTGTTTTATGTTTTACTTTTCTATTCTTTGTTATCTTTTTATAATTTTTGTCATATTGTAAGGCTTTGTAATTTAATTTTTTTTTTTTTTTATTTTCACAAATTTATAAGTGTACTTTTACTGTGAATTGGAATATAATAATAAATAAATAAAAAATCTTTCAAAAGTCCGTCCAGCTACTAGGATACGCTATAAGCAATTGAGTAGTAAAGTCCTCTATCGAGCAACTAAAGTATAAACCCTTTATCGTCCCGGTTCTTATGTATGGGGCAGAGACATGGACCTTGACACCATCGGATGAAAACGCTTTGGGCTGAATCGAGAGATATTTGGTCCCGTCTGCACGAGTGGAGAATGGAGACGAGGATTCAACCAAGAAGCTGTTCAACTACATTGACCTAGCCAGAAAAGTTACAGTCTGACGACTTAGATAGGTTCCGTCATGTAGAGCGAATGGGATATAATGTTCCAGCCTGTAGATTTTTCGAATCCAACCCAGAAGAACGTCACTAAGGAAGACCGCGACTCAGGTGGAGCACACAGGTGGCAGGGGACCTCAACAGGGGATGCTAGCGTGGCTACAGATAACTAAAGACGATCCTGAAGAAAGGAGACCCTCTAAACTGCACCAACTACAGGGGCATCAGCCTCCTAAACATCGCCTTTAAGATCCTCTTTGCAGTACTATGTGAACGCCTGAAGCCGTTTGTTAACAAATTGATAGGTCCATTTCAGTGAGGCTCTAGACCACGAAAGTCCACGATCGATCAAATATTCACATTACGGCAGATCCTAGAAAAAACTCAAGATTTCCAAATCGACACCTACCATCTTTTTTACTGATTTTAAGGCCGCGTATGACAGCATCTATAGAGAAGAACTGTATAAGGGCATGGCATCCCTACAAAACTCATTCGTCTGAGCAGGTTGACAATGGAGAACTCGCGCTGCTCCATTAAAGTCGGTAACGACCTCACCGACGCCTTCGATGTCAAAAAAGGCTTTAGACAAGGTGAGCACTGTCATGCGACTTTTTTAACATCATATTGGGACGAATAGAATAGAACTTCTACTTAAACTCTAGAGGCACTTACTTCCAGAAGTCTGTGCAACTACTCGCGTACGCTGATGACATTGCATTGGGAGAACGCAGCGTGATGTCAACTGTGCTTTTGCGAGTATACAGACAGGAGCTGAAAAAATCTGTTTAGCGCTCAATGAAGCGGAACAAAATATATGCTATCATCGAGAAAGGACACCCAACATCAGCGCCGAGATCAGTCGAAGAATAACTCTTGCTAATCGCTAAACCAAGGTGACGCTCTATAAGACCCTCATCATCCCCGTCCTGCTATATGGTTCAGAAGCATGGACCCTGTCAAAAATGGATGAGAGCGACCTTGCCGTTACGAGAGAAAAGTTCTACGGAAGATCTATGGTTCTGTCTGCATAAACGGTGAATGGAGGAGAAGATTTTACGACGAACTGTACGGGCTGTACAGCGACACTGACCTAGGTAGGAACAGAGCTGGCTGGAGAGGTTTATTGGATGAGTCTCAAGTCCACCCTGGACAGTAGTGCCACTTTAAGTAAGTAAGGACTGAGCAGACTGGAGAAACTTGCTTAATGAGGTTCTAGTCCGACCTGGACTGTAGCGCCACCTTAATAAAAATCAGACCTCTTATAAAGCATTCTTGATATATCGACTTTTCATCAAAAACGATCTGATGACGCTTGAACTATATCGCCGTCGTTAACTTATGACATCGCACTGATGTTTCTTGATTGCATGTACTTTTCAAACATGGAGTGGTTAGTTTCCCATGAAATGAAGCTTGCAAAATTAATATTCAGGTATATGAGTTCAATGAACTTTTCAGTGTTTCTTTCGGTACACCAAACAAAACCCAAACTTAACCAAAAAATAATAAAAACATATCCCACTTGTCATAAGCTCAAGTTCTGCTTGAATTTGCACATTAACGAACCACCTGTTTTTGGGCTGAGTTGACAAATATTTCTTAATGCGAGTTCCTTACTTTATAAGACAAATATGTAAACTGGCTTTAATTCAAACAAGTAGACCATAAAACGCTGACATTTGCAAAATACCCGCTATTGTAATCAGTTGCAAAGCAGCGTCTTCTTAGAACTCAGCCAAATGTCAAAGTCGATTAACTTGAAGTTCAAATGTTTCTTATAGTCAAAACTGTTATGTGCCGGAATGTTTTATGTGTATTTTAGTGTGTAAGTGCATTTTACTCAGTAGTTGATACTATGCCAAGCACAATACAGTGGGGAGAAGTTGTAATTCTTAAATGAATAAATTTGATAATCATGAATACAAACAATTGCTATGAGTGGGTATTATAGAGTGGAAGCTTTATGAGTGTAAGACAAGCGTGATGTTAATTTTGATGGGAGATAACTTCTATTTTATTGATTAAGTGTTTTTCGTATTTCCATGTCTTGAGCTTATGGCTGCCCTTGGAAAAAGCATAAGTCTTGGCTAATACAGAAAATTGTTAGTGTTCCTTAGAAAATCTTATACTTTACAACTTTATAGAACCAATCAATGTCTTCCTACTATACTTCTTATCCCCGCTCTCATTCTTCAGTTTACACGATAAGTTGCACTAAACCTCACTTTGCTTCATCGCACAGCGGCTGTAGAATTTTGCATCATGTTTACCTACTGAGCAACCGGCTTTCAACTTCAAGACCTATTACGTAGTCAAGTGGAAACTAGTCTTTAAGAACAAACTTCCAACCAGTTTATCTTTATTCTGGAAGCCGTTGATTGTGTCGTTTATACAAAGTATAGCGGTGTACGCTCGTTAACATCAAAATCCATCAGCTTTTCGAGCTCAATAAAGAATTTGTCTCGTGATGGTTTTGTTTAACTTGATTAAAATATTCTCGCGCTCTCAAGTGTGAAGATTTGAGTGACGGATTACATTCATAAACTAATTATTTGCGATGGCCAATTGTTTTTAAAGTGATATCTTGTTCATGGTCGTAATCGTAATGCAAAGTTCTCCCTCAACCTACTTATGAACTGACTTTTGGTTGAGGTAAAAGAAAAAAAAAATGAAAACAAAATCGATAGGTTGCAATTTATTATTCACAGCAGAACTTCAAGCCATGACCTACATCAGGGTTTTCTCTCCCACTGCAAAACGAGGTAAGGAAAAAATAATTTAAAGATCGAAGCTGAATGAAAAAGAAAATTTGAAAACAGAAGATCGATTGTCAATCCGAGTCACGTCTCAACTTTTCAAAGTCTCTACGTCGCTGAACCTTCAGCACTTTCTAACGTACATATTTAACAATTTAACATTCATCACTACTGATTGATATTGCCACCTAGATTTCTACAGACGGTAAATCATAACAAACAAAGTTCTGAAAAGTGAAATGAACTATTGAAAAAGAGGGTCAATGTCTTGGTCTTGATGTGGCTTCTTCGTACTTATTTTGTCAATAGATAGTTATGTACTTAAAATTCTGGACACATGCGACATGCTTGCTGGGAGAGTTAGCCATGGCTTATGGTGAAAACAGGCAGCAAGTGAAATTAACAATTTGGCTTCACGATTGATAAATTGTTTTCTGTCAAATGGTCGTAATTAATCAACGGACAGGTGTGATTTAAGTCAAGAAAACGAAGGAAAACGTAAACACAGTTTGGTCATAAATATTTTGAATGTGTTAAGATTCTTTTTGCAATTTTACTTTCAAGGAATCTGCATTGAACGCTCAAAATCACAAAAAATAAATCTATGACTGTATTCAAAATAAAAAAGAGTGGCGCGACAGCTCTTGAAGAGCCAAGGCCTAAGTGGCTCTCATCAACAATTCTCTGGGTGCGTGTGCAGAATTGAGGGGACCCACAATTTAACGCCGATTCCGAACGGCAAAGTTGAGAAGCACTTTTTCATGACAGACGATACTCTTGGAAGTTGTGTCAGTTCTTCACAAGAGGCAGTGCCCGTGAAAGATGAAATAAAAACTATGGGCACGAGTAGGACTCGAACCCACGACGTTCTGCTTAGCAGCCAACACACCTAACCACTAAGCTACGGACTCTACAAGCAACCACGACAATATTGAAGAATTGTAAAAACCTTGGACGGTTCGATGAATATTATTATGGTAGAGATTGTTGATTAAACTAGAAAAATTCTTGAAATTCATGCAACACAACATTTTCGTGACCTACTGTACGTGTGTACGTCACTAAACTCGTTCTAAACGGCTTAACCGATTTGAATTAATTTATTTTGCCTGCATTCGGGTGGCACGCTGGATGGTTTACATTCACAAATTATTCCGGCAGGTGGCGTTGCAGTCGGTATCCAGATTGTTTTCTATTCTGTAACTTATCAGCTGGACCGACTTGAATAAATTTATGCCACTCTTTACATTCACAAATTATTCCGGCAGGTGGCGTTGCAGTCGGTATCCAGATTGTTTTCTATTCTGTAACTTATCAGCTGGACCGACTCTAATAAATTTATGCCACTCTTTATTCTACTAGCTTACTCGGGAATCGTTGTTCCTGCAAATTAATTATTTCTTAGAACGGCTGAACTGATTTTGCTCAAAATTGGTGGAGAGTTAGTGTAGAAAGAGGAGACATTTACAGGATACCTTTTATCCTACTCACTGACCTAGCGAACGTTGATTTGCCATACAATTGTTAATATGCGGAGAAGGAAATACTAATCTTAATGTACATAGTTCTACTAAACGTCTGAACCGGTTTGATTGATTTTTTTGGAATGCGATTGGGTGGAGCCCATTCAAACCATCCATGGCGCCACCCTATATATATATAGGCAAGTGATAGAGAGTTCAGAACTTATATAAGGAAAATTTCGTGTTGGCTTAATGCTCCTCTTTGGGATTAAAAATCCTCAGTTATGAAGAAAAACTATGTTAATTATTTTAATGTACATATTTCTTCGTGGTTTCTCCATTCGGGGCAGACAACACCCGGAGGAATATGTGCTGACATCTTTGCTGAGTTTAACTACCGTACTCAGCTTGTCACTGAGCACACTCGAATATCGGACAATAATGGCCAAGCGGAAAATAATATTGACATGTTCCTTACGTCTGACCCTGATAAATATACTATCAGTGTATTAACGCCTCTATAGGCAGATCAGACCAAAGTATTATATTTGCAAATTTCTCGTGTCAAACTAATCCAGTTAGAGAAAAAGCTCCGAAGAGAACCGTATGGCAATACGAGAAAGCCAACTGGGACGGTCTCAACAATTTTTTCCGGATCTTTAATTGGTCACTATGCTTCCTCGATAGCGACATAGAATCCAGCGTAGATATGAGTACTAATATGATTAGATTATGTTGGGAATAAAAACTTTTAACCCGAATATGGTTAAAAACATCAAACCATAGGAAAAGTCATGGTTTAATTCAAGCTGTAAAGAGGTTTTAAGGGAAAAAGAAGTAAGGTTACGGTGTTTTAGAGCCAACGCAACTGAGGAAAACCGGAACAAGTCAAAGCAAGCCAGGCCAGGCCTGCAATGCCCATATTCTTCGGACCAAAAACTAAGGCAAAACATACTGCAATGTCCCAAAGCCAGTTAGAATTTTTGGACATTTGTTGAAAATTTGAAGAATTCTTCTTCTTCCTCAGTCTCAACTAGTTGAAAATGACACTCGAGTTGTTTGCCCTCTCGCGAAATCTAACATCCAACTTTTTCGTTTCCAGAAAGTATCATGACTACCTCAGTTCTTGAGCGCGTCAATGATTTCATGGGACAAATCTTCTTCCGAACTCGTGCTGTGGCAAGAGTCCTTAAGGTTCTCAACATACATAAATCCGCTGATCCAGATGGTATCCCTGCAATTGTTTTAAAGAGGTGTTCTTCCGCGCTGGCAAAACCCTTGCGTAGGCTTTTCCATCTATCCTATTCTTCTGGACTCGTTCCGAGCAGTTCGAAAAGAGCATTTGTTCAGCCAATCCCAAAGAAGGCGAATCTTGTTCTACCTTCAATTATCGCCCGATTGCACTTACGTCCCTTCTTTCGAAGGTCATGGAAACGCAGATATTATCAGCTTAAGAAATATCTTGAAGCTTCTTAATGACCGGCAGTATGGTTTTCGCAGCACAATGTCCACTGGTGATCTGATGGTTTATCTCACCGAATAGTTGAACAAATCTTTACATCGTTTTGGTGGAAGCAAGATTGTTGCACTTGATATTTCAAAGGCATTTGATAAAGTCTGGCATCTTGCTCTTCTATCGAAAATGCGTGCCTTCGGTATCGATGAATTCTTTCGAACTGTTGAATACAAGTTGTATTGGACGGATTCAAGTCTGAAACCCACAATATAAATGCTGTTGTCCCCCAGGGCTCCGTTTTGTCTCCGACCCTCTTTCTCATTTTCATAAATGATCTCTTGGCTGTTACTTCTAATCCAATTCACTGGGTCGCTGACGACAATAGCTAGCTTTTCATATTCGTTTCCAGACTCACAATTCTCCTCTTCGGATGTGGAACTGCAAGGGTAAAATATGATAAGCTCATTAAACTTTGACTTAAACAGCATTGTACAATAGGGAATACAAAATCGCGTAGAGTTTAATGCATCAAAAACTCAATACTGTCTTGTATCGTTGAAGCGAGATATACCCCCCTTGCCACTGTCCAGGAGTGGTACTTACATCAGTGTAACATCTCGAAATTCTAGGTATGTGCATCACTGACCACCTCTTGTAGACCGAAAACATACGCAATGTCGCCAAAAATATAGCAAGATGTTTGGGCTTAAGACGGTGCAAGACATTTTTCTCCCCGGCTGATATGCCTATTATCTATAAGACTTATATCCGTCCAAAGCTTGAGTACAATTCCCATCTTTGGACTGGTGCTCCAGTTACATACTTAAGCCTCTTGGATGGTATACAAAGAAGAGACGTAAGAATGATCGGTGATAGACACATCACTGATTCATTCACTCCGTTAGACCACCGTCGAAACGTTTCATGTCTCTCTCTGTTTTATCGTTACTTCTACGGTAAGTGCTCTAGAGAAATAGCCAGTTGCATTCCACCCCTTAAACAATTCAACCGTAATACCAGCGCTTCTAAGAATGCCCACCAGTTTACCATCGAGTCCAACTAAGGACGCACTCTCAAGTATAGAGAATCATTTTTTAGCCGTACTACGCGAATGTTGAACTCTCTTCCATACTTTGTCTTTCCCAGTCATTACAATGTTTGAGACCAAAGTACACCGACACCTCCTCTCCTACCCATTCCTTTCTTCCTAATGCACTCAATGGATATCTGGCATAAAAAGGTTATAAGAAATTCCTTGCATTTCAACCGATTGATCTATTTTTTGATTCTTTTTATGTTTTTCGTTCAAGTCATAAGAATGCCGCCTCCAAAGTCAAAAAAGTTGTAATATACATAACAGAGGTTCATCTTTAAAAATATATTTTCAACGGAAAATATATTCTAACTCACTTGTTTTAATTTCGTTAAAAAAACAGAAAAGTTTTTGGTAGGTGTTTTGAGGAAATTTTAATTTTAGCGATTTTTGCGGTTTTCGCCAAAAAAAATTGTTGAGCGTTATCCACGGTTTTATAGATAGCTAGTGTCAATTGAGTGTTGTTTTCATTTTTATACCCAGTAAATTTTTTTTTTATTACTTCATCTTTTGTTATTAAATTAATTATGCCTAGCGAGAGTGGTACTTTTAAGTTAGGCATTATATCATTCCATCAATCATAAAACTGATTAACCAGAGTTTACCGGTCGTGCACATGGTAAGAAAGTCTTTGCATTGAGCAGGTCAAAATATATTATTTCCAAGTTAGTGACTGCTTAACAAATCTGTCAAGAAGAGGCAGACCGTTCTCTTATATCATAATTAAATTTGTTCAACGATGGAGTGAGGAAGAAACATTTTTGACAACAAATTTACATCATTTAAGATTTTGGTTTCGGGAACTTGAAACATACACAACCAAATCAACTGAAACGCCGAAAAGCTGACTTCATTAAGTGAGGTCTTCTTTGACGAACTTCCTCCCACGATTTTGCAAAGCAGTTAATTTAAATAAACACCTCCAGAACAAAAAGCCAAGTATAGAACGAAACCGCATTTGATAAATTAAGTTGCTTACCGTATTTAGTTTTTCCATGAGGATATTGATTTGATTTTTCGTACACATTTTGACACAATAATTTGTATTGTTTTAACACTTTCAATTTTATCGAAAACACTGTTGAAGATATCCAAATATAAACGAAAACCAATACATAAAATGATTTAAAGAGGCTCGTCTGTCATCACAAGTTTATGAACGTAAATGGGAGCTGAGGCAGACAGAAAACCTACAAGCTTACTCTAAAAGAACTTGGATCATCACACGTAAAACAATCTTACACATCAAAACGTATTGTTTGTTAAAAAATAAAAAAATTAAAGACAAATAGTCATTGAAAGACACTCGGGCGTATACGTTCTATAAAGAATTCTTTTGTATAACTCTGAGAGATGCCGTATACAAAGAAACCACGAAAAACTGTCAACTCTCATCGAACAAAATTACGATAACACATTTTGTTTTTGCGGTTATAAAGTTTATTTCACGCGCTAGTCCACTTCAACTTTGGAGCACACGTTCGTTCCGTTCGACGTCTTTGAATGAATTGGTTACGATTTGTTTTTAAGATAGTTTGCAGCTCTAAGTATGCACACAGGTGCATGGAATTTCTTTTTGCTTTGTAAGACTTGAAGTCTGAAGACGGTGGTGGAGCAAAAAGAAAAAGAATAAAAGAGAGAAATGAAAACAAGCTATGGTTTCTCTTGAGCCTCTCTTTTGTCGGCTTCGAACTGGCTTTGAGTTCATTTTATTTGGCCATCACTGTGTCTGTTTTACTTTTTCAAATTAAAAACAAAAAAATGAGGAGAAAAACAACTCAGGTGCGTGAATGTGTATTTAAATCTTAAAAGGTTGCCTAGGTTTTGTGGGTTTTCAGCTGCAATTACGGGTGAAACTTGTAAGTAGATATTGTTGGGTGAATTTTGCAAAATTCGGACTAGAGTGCAACAATACCAGTCCACAATAATACAAGTTCAACGGCTAGAGTTTTGTTTAGACATATTCCGTCTTAGTTGGCATTTTCTTAAGTGAGAGGTTTGAAAAGGTGATATACCAATTTTACAGTCAGAATGAGTCGATTGATTCATTTTTGTTACTTTTGGACTTTTTCTGGTTTTGAAAACGTTTGAAGGAAATTCCCTTCAGAGTTATTCCAATCAATCTAGATGACCATTATATTTCTCTGGAATGTTACAGTCGAATTCATTAATTTATGTCTTAAATGTAGAATTCCGGATTGTAATTTTCTTGCATCTATGATGCGAGGGTGATCATCTCATTCAACATCAGATGAAAAGATACATCTTCTCATCTTTTGACGTGTTTTTGCGGATGGTTTGGTATTTGAAAAGCGTGACTAAAACTTAACACTACTAAAAGTTGTTGTTGGCAGACTTTTTTTTTTTGTGTGTGGTCGGTCATTTGGGAGTGTGCCGCTTTTACAGAGGTCATCGAAAGTTATAGACAAAACTCACCAAGAGTGTGTGTGTGTTGTGTTAAGGTTTCTGGTTATTGAGGTGCAAAATTGCATGGAAATTATAATGTAGCGATAGCGATACTATCAACTTGCACAGTAAGACATTAACTATCAAATTAAAAAAAAAAAAGTTTATTTCATTACAAATAGTTAAACAGCGTGAAAAGAGTATAATATGTGGTATTCGGATTTAGGAGGTGGTGGACGTAATATTTTTCTTCATATTATGCGTTTTCTCTTCGAATTAGTCGCGTAAATTTAACACCCAGCGCCGGACTAAGGTAAAACGAGTAGTCACGATATTTCAAATTGGAGTTCATGGAATTAGTGTGGAATTCGACATCCAGTCAGTGAATATTTTTTTTAACACCGTCAATTATATCGAATCCTTTTTTTTCCGACCGTTCAAAATCATTTTTTTAAATTGGTTTGGAATTTGGAAAAAATGAGGGTACTTGATTCTTTCACGCTGATACCCGGGTTTGTTATAGCTAATATAGATAGTGTTTTCGGAATGGTCCTCTTACACACGCGAGGAAGAGAAGAACTTCTTTCTTGTTGTACTCCGAAAATGTCATAGAAAGTGCTTGGGCCACTGCACCTCTCATACCTAGCCTGTTACGAGCAATCATGTTCCAAGCTTTAACCGTGAAAGACAACGTTATAATTAAAGTTAAAATTAAAAACAAAATACGGATAGCAAAAAAAAATTCTTTATAGTGTAGATGTTCAGTAATATTTATTAGGTTGCAATGGCGCTCAAAAGGTTACTGTTGGCACAGTTGGCCCAACAAGAAATTTTTAGAAAATGGCCAAAGGCAATAAAACTTGTCTCAACACTTTCTGGCAAAAGGGTTTCAACCTAAAGAGGTTTTTTATTATTATAATTCAATTACATACATTATTGTTACTTACAAT
>CAKKXW010000003.1:1945619-1959330 GCA_920937365.1 Sphaerophoria rueppellii | reverse complement strand
ACAACCGTATTCGGTTACTGAATTGCATCGCGGTTTCTTTTGTCGGATCTCCACCATTTAGATTGCTTGCTCCACCGGTACAATCCGTGGGACGACAACTTTGGCGTACAGCAGGTTCAGCTATAGAACAGACAATATTAATATTTAGGGAAAATATTTGAATCTCTACATGTTCGTTGTGTGTTGTTGCCCTGTCAGTAAGACAACGAGTTTGTCAAAGTGACAGTATTATAAATATTTCTGCCGTTTGCGGTTCGCCGTTCGTATAGTAAACGATCCAATTCCATTCAATTCCATATCCTTGCGGGGTTTTCAAGACCTCATTATGGCTGGAATTGGAAGATATCGACTTGGACGACATGCGGTTTCAACAGCAGGGTGCCTAACATGGCCACCTCGTTCGTTAGATTTACCACCTCGCCGACGACGCGACGACCGACGGCGACGACTAACCTCACGGCCAACAATGGAAGTCTTCGAAAATTCGAATGAATGAAGCCAAGTTCCATTCATACATGTTCTTATTGTATTTTCAGTTAGGGCCCGATCTAGCTTTTCTGCCGCTCTAGGCAAAAGTATTATTTGCCGTCCTTTAAAATCACACCTTTAATAGGTTTGAAAAGTTATTTCTTATTTCTACTGTATATAGTATGAAGGTATGTATGTTTTGTACGTATTCAGATAATGAAAATTTTCTGGATATCTGTAAACATAAACATCTATAAAATGGTTGTTCCGATACTTGTTTTGTGAACTTAACTTAAATTAACTAGCAGGGTTCGTTATCACTTTCGGGACTCGTGGTGGTGGTACACATGTGAATCTACCACCTAAGTTTGAATATCCCTAAAATCAAAGTTTACTGCAATAATCAAACGAAATTTGTACCAGCTCGTCCCTGTGCATTTTATGTTCAAATATGTTAACCGTTTTTTGCAGATCTTGTAGCTGTAATTAATTTTTTTTTTTTCAAAACTTTTTACTAGCACATGCATACAAAATCTAGAGTTTCTGTTCTTTTTTTGAAGTTTTGGCAGTAATAAGAAAATGTTTTTATAAAAAAAAGTGAATATATTCATTATAAAGTTGAAAAGTTTGAAAACATTACAAAACGTAGGTGTTTTGAATAAATTTGAAATAATTATCAACAAATAAACGTGGAAACGTTGAATGTGAACCCGAATAGTACACAACACATATGTATGAACCAACGCCCACCGGACAAGCCTCTAACAAATGTCTTTTTTTTCATTAAATAAAATAAAGAAATGCTCCTTAACTAGTTCCAAAGTGAAAGATGTCTATAACTTCATCACATGAATTGCGTCCCGAAAGGGTTATATCGATCATGAATCGCGATCGAAAAAATTCCGTCTTCTTACTTTTTTTCGGTCTTCTTATGACCCGAGAAAAATTAAATACTCATACAGATACTTTTCCTGGGAATCCGAATATTCCGATCTCTCTCAGAACGAGTTGCATTTTTTCTCCTTTTCATTCGTGAGTGATCCAAAAAATAAAATTGCTTTCCAGTTTCGTTGTCCCACAAAAATGTGTTGAAAAAGATCCGGAATGATCTTAAAAGATCGGAAAAAATACAATTTTTGAAATTTATTTTGTTGGTTGTATCTTACTTCCGAAAAAAAATGTATTTTTGGAAAAAAATGGAAAACTTTGGAAAAATTATTTTTTTTTGAAAAATTGAAAATTTAAAATAGAAATTGATTTTTTTTTTCGAAAAGAAAGAAAAGAATTCGTAAGATTTTCGATTTTTTTTATAAAATTTTAAATTTTTCAAAAACAAAAATTCAATTACTCGAATTATTTTTCATTTAACCAAATATTTCCAATTTGTTCAGAGTTCTTACATTTCTCCAGATTTTTAAATTAAGTATACCTACGATTGTATTTTGTATAAAAAAGAATAGATACATATATATGACAATGGAAATAATTTTGAAGCTTATTTCGATTCTTTCGTGAATTGAACTCTCTGTGTAAATCGATCAATTAAACAATTTGAGTTTTTGGCAGCACCTACAATAAGCAATGTCGCTTTACTCAGTCTTTGCTTTTTTTTGCCAGATTGACAACTAAAATAAATTAAATTTAAAAACAAGTCAATAAATAAAATTACACAGAAGTTTTTATTGAGTTGTTGGTGTGTTAAAATTGGTGTTTAGATACAAGACTATCATTGTAAATTTTGCCCCGGATTCTACCTTTATCATGGCTCTAAGTATAACATTCCTAACGAAAATGGGACCCAGTGTTTCAAGAGCTTTGATGTCAGTGAAATATTCCAGGACAGAAGAATATCCAACATTTTAACTTGCTCGACCAATAAAAAGGGGGTGTTGGTTTAAAATGAGAAGTAAAAGTGATAACCAAGGGGACTTTTTGTGCAAGTGGGCGGGCGATAAATTCCTTCGGGGAATCGACTACCTATGTTCTCTGACAGTGTGACGATCGAAGCAAATTCTCAATAGTCACCAAATTTCGGGTTCAACAATCAATCCTCTAATTTTTGTTCATTATCTATTTACATCTCAGATGACAGGTCTGGAAAACGTTACAAGGGCTCGATTTTGTAACAAGCACTTCACCCGTCCGAAGAGCTAAAATGCGCACGTGGTAGTTGAGCTGCATGCCGGTACGAAGAAACTGGGACACACTCTCCGAAGATTGGCTTAGATGGTCTGGTAGCCTGTTCAAACCAAAACCATTTAAAAGCCTTTTATTGAAGCCCTAGTCTTGGGAATCGTAACACTCTATTCCATATATATTTTTATTTCAATAATTTGAGAGCCAAGTTAATGGTAAACCATCCGATCGTATTATTTTTCAAAACCGCATTTGAATAACAAATATTTTTTTCTCTAACCCCTATTGGTGTAATATATTATTTTAATGAACTGAACATTCCGGTTGTCTTAAATGTATTCGTTTTATTTTTTACACTTTGTAACCCACAAATAATTTTCTTAAGAAATTGATTGAAGCCAAAACAAGTTTGTTGCTTACAAAAATATATAAAAATGACAAATGTATGGTAAAAACTGATTATCGTTTCGATAATCACCTTACGTGGAGTAAAAGCAATTATTATGACTATCAACTATCAACTATCAACCACAGCTTAGCCGATTCCACTACTGAACTCGCTCTGAGCAATGTTTGCTCTGAGTCAGAATAGTCAGTATACTTTTTGTCTGAGCAGATTTGCTTGCCCTGATCGTTGCTATGTTTTTTTAAAAATCAGATGTTCATAACTTCTTATGCAATGCAAAATATGGTGGCGGGACAAAAAGAATTAAAATTAAAACCGAAATTAGACTTACTGCAACAAGAGCATCTCGTTATCTGAGCAAAATTAAGACAAAGGAGGAAACGCCATCAAATTAAAACATGCACAAAAGTACATTAAATGTTTTAGATTCTCATTTATCATTTATCAATAATAGTGACGAAAATTACATGTATGGCAAAGGTTCAGACAATTCCAATAAATAATAAAATTTTTCTGCAAAATTTTCAAATTGTATCGAATGAAGACAATTTGTACTTTTGTACTCCGAAAAACTAAATTGTATCGAATACAATACAACTGTATAGAATTTTAAATGCCTGGTTTAAATAGTCCTAGTCTCCTCTCTCTTATTGATGCAGACGCTCCCATTATAAATGAATTGAGCGACGCATGAGGCACGAGGCACGACGCACGAGCACGAACACAAAAATGTTCTTAAGATCTCAATTCTCAAGGAAGAAATATGTAGTTGTTGTTTGAAGGATAGGAAAAGAGAGAAAAACATGTCAGTCGGGGATCGGAGATCGGAGATGAGAAGCATTTTTTCATGATAGATTGAAAGTTTTGTCCGTTTTTCGCAAGAAGCAGTGCACGTGAAAGATGAAATAAAAACTATGCGCACGAGTAGGACTCGAACCCACGACATTCTGCTTAGCAGCCAACGCATATAACCACTTAGCTACGGACACTATGTACGGCAGTATTGACTTGCCTTGTCCTTAATTACGGTTAAGCCCATCTTCAAGGCTCGCACCGCGAACATCTTTTTTTAGAATCAGACACACTATGTAGAGGTTATATTTAACGGTTTTGAAACTTCCTACCAAATCTTTCGTACGAGATGATGCTTGATGCATACCTATACTCCTGACGAAATCATCTTCAACTGTTTTTTTACAGTTCGGCGCTGCAGTCTTCAAGGTCAAGTCCGCGGCGTTTGGTTTTTCTTGGAAATATGTTCATTCCATGGGTCTACAACGATTTTCCTTTAATAGCCCCATTTGATGTATATAACACGTTGGCTAAATTATCTGTTCTTAAAACTTCCAAATCTAATTCTTGCTGTCGCATCAATGAAAATATAATAAATATAGATCAATACTTCTATGAAAAGGTATTATAATGTTCATGAAGTCGCTTTTTCCAGTTTTATGGAACGATATAAAATCATAGGTACCTAAAGTGCTTAAACCGCACCGTACAAGCATTCCAGTTTAAATTCATTAGTGCCATCGATTTTTGAAGAAGCTCTACTGCTAATGTGTGCTATCAATAGCAATAACTTATTAGGTACACAATTCTTTTAATCACATTTCCTCTTGCCCCGATTCATTGCATCAAAATTACAATGCCCGCACTACAAAATATTGCTGCCATTTAGAAAACCTTATGGTCATGCAAGAGCTTATAATATTCATACTGTATAAAATACGATATAGACCGGCGAGCTTGTCAGAACTATAAGCAACAAACGCATCAGAATAGAGCAACAGATTTTATAAATGGTTTCTATCTTCAGAAGCATATTGCTATAATCCGGCAAATTAATGTGCAGACATGCTCCTTGAGAGGTTATGCAAAGGTTAAACACCAACCATAAACATTCACCCTATAAAAGAGACTACCAGTTTCAATATCAAAACCTACCTTATGTACTGTTTGATAATTCTTTTATGCTCAATAAACAAATCAAAAGACGCGAAGCTGTACTTAAGAACGCCCTTATAATTGTCTTGTTTGGAGTTTTGCTAATCCCTCATTTGCTAATCGGATATGTTTGCGTTCCATTATAATGTAGGTGTATCTTAACAACCCCAGTTTTAATGTATCACTAGTTATATTCCAAAATGTACTTTCGTTTACGTTGCTGTTATTTGAAGATAGCTTAAACAAGGCATTTGGGTTTATTTGGACTCTGCAAAGCGGCCGGCGTGACCATTTCGCAACTGTTTTTGGTGTTACCTTCTAGCAGATATTCAGTGTCATGTGGTCTACACATTTAACACTTATGGCTATATTTTCAAAAAAAAGAAAAAAAAAACACACAATATTCAATTTCAGCATATGGATGTGGTCCTACTATCACCGACACTAGCTGACGAGCGTGAGACCAGATCTCGTGAGTAATGGCAGTGGGAATTTCGCGTTGCGTTTTTACAGAGGTGTTTTTGAAAAATGTACCTGTGAAAAACTATCAGTTTTGAATTCCAGATTTTTTAAATCAACGAATGTGTACTATTGGAAAATCCCAATATTCCGTGAGAAAATGTTTACTTCACATGCGTACACATTTTGGTTAAGTAAGGTAGAATGTTCTTTTACACTTTACCTGTCAAAAACATATAGTCTGCTGGGCTCATCTCAGCTCTTGTTGGAATTTATGACTGTTATTGTTCGACATATTGTTTGCGCGAAGCGTGAAACGCCTCAGAATTAGGTAAACTTCAGAAACAATAGCACTAATGACCTTTATATGAGCTTATCAACAAGTGTGTTTTGTATCATTTAACTTATAGGTATACTACGTTCATGTCCGACAACCGTGGGAAACATTTTTGAGTTTGTTATCTTTTGTCGAGGAAAAGAAACAATCGCTATGATATACGCATGCGCATAGTTAAAATTATATTGAAAATTTCACTTGTACGTTTTTCCAGCAATAAATTTGCCTGATATCGCACATTATGTGATTATATCTGTTTTATGGCAGATTGATACGGCTCATGATTACATCGTCTTCGGAAAAGTCACAACTATTCTCCTTGGACTTTTCGCTGAACTGTTCAGAGCTGGACACTTTCTTGGGTTTAAAGAGTCTTGAAAGGTATTCTTACGTCTACTCCCATATTGCTATATATGCAACAACTGGTGCAATGTAGTTAGGGGATCACCCTAATTCGAACTAGTGTTGTTCACTTTGATTGTTGGTCTTCTTCTGCCAACATATTTTGCAGACTGAGTCACTATATACATGATTTTTCCTTTGCTTTAGTAGACGGCCTTAAGGTCTATAAACATGATCAATTGTCTATTTACTTAGTCACACTAAATTGGTATACGCCGATTATGGTTTCCGCGGGGCTGACTGATGTTGTAGGAAGAACTCAACAATGTTATATTCCTCTAGTCGCTGGACTCAAAAATATCCCTTTCCAACAGGAACGGTCAAAAACCTTGAGATGAACGGTTGAGCAATCGTTCCTTATTTGTATATTTTCCAGAAGGGAAATAATCGGTCGGCAGAAATATCGGATCGAAGAGAAGCTCCGGTGGGCGGTTGGGAATGTATTTTCAAGAAATATATTCCCAAGGCAAAAATTAATAGCCATCCCTAATAATAAATATAGTGCCTTTCCTCAAAAATATGTGGTATGCCAATGCAAACCTCTCAAGCGTTTTTTGCACGAGATGCGTACTCTACCGAAGCGGAGCAGAAACAGATTTTTGATTACGAAAACATTTTATCTGATACAAAATGCCTTTTCGACGCAGTCTTCTATCTCTTCTCTCGATTAGTTAGTGAAGCGAGGGCCACATTGATCAGCTCATCTTCTTAAGCCGGTTAAAAGACTTTTTCAATTACTAAACACTTGGTGGCCGCAGCACGAGATTGTCATTTTAAAATAGTCTATAGCCATCATTCCATCGCTTTATAATTCCTATAGGATGGGTGATGAGATTTTCCTCTTCATTCTTATAGAGGGTGCGGTGCATACCTACTTACTTTACTTATCTGGCTCACAATCCATGAAGGATATCAGCTTGAGATACTGCAGCCTTCCATCTTGAACGGTTCCTCGCATGCACTCTCCAGCGCTCTGGCATCCGCAGTCACTTGGTCCTTGTACCGTAGGTTCGGTCTTCCTTGTCGTCTCGAACCTGGGGGCTGGGATGAGAAGACTTTCTTGACTGGAGCGTTGTCGTGCATTTGCTCGATGTGGCCGAGCCAATGTAGTCATCCGTCGAGTTTTGTATAGCAGTTCTTGTCTTTCGAGTGATGAGTTTCGAACCCAATTGTTTGGCCAAACTGAAGCAGCAGCGGTTCGCTAGAGTAATTCTTCTTCGGATCTCCACTAAGGTGTCATTTGTGGGATTGATGTTTGTTCCGAGGTAGGTGAACTCCTTAACTACCTCAATATTGCTGCTACCAACAGTGACGTTTTTTCCTAGGCGGTGGACAGATGTTGCTTGTTTTGTTGATAGCATGTACTTTGTTTTGCCCTCATTCACTTCAAGACCAACGAGTTTTGCCTGTTCTTCAATCGCTGTGAAGGCCTCAAGCACAGCTCTCTTGGATCGACCAATGATGTCATTATGTCAATGTCCTCCGCATAGCCTAGGAGCTGAGTGGACTTGTTGAAGATAGTGTTTTCCGTGCTCACACCTGCCTTGCGCACTATCTGCTCCAGGACTATGTTGAAGAAGTCACATGACAACGCATCTCCTTGTCTAAACCCTGCGCATGTTTGGAATAACTCGGACGAGCTGTCCCATTTGCACACTGCACTACGTATTGTTAAGCGTTATGCGGCACAGCTGGATCAGTTTGTTCAGGATCCCGAGTTCAAACATCGCCATCATACGCTCTTGGCGGCGGATGCTATCATATTCAGCTTTAAAGCCGATGAAAAGATGGTGGGTTTGACTTGAAATTCGTTGGTCTTTTCCAGGATCTGCCTCAGTGTGAATATTTGGTCTATCGTTGTTCTGCCTGGCCTAAAGCCACACTGGTACGTGCCGATTATTGTGTTGCAGAAAGGGTTAAGACGCTCAAGCAGTACGTTGGATAGGATTTTGTATACAACATTAAGCAGGAATATGCCACGGTAGTTTTTGCATGACATCGTATCGCCTTTATTGTAGATGGGGCATATGGAGCTTTTCGACCAGTCAGTGGTCATGCATTCTTCCTCCCACGCTTTAGTGATGACCTGGTGCATGCGGTTCATTTTTGGATGGCTCTTTCTACCACTTCTACACTGGGGGCTGGGACTGGGTCTTCATTGACTGGTCTTGCTTCTCTTTCGTCATTAGCTCGTTCGACATTTTGCGCATTCAACAGCTGTTCGAAGTGCTGCTTTAAAACATCTACAAATCCCTGTGCTTCGGTGACTAGGTTTCCTTCACTGATTCGAAGAGCCTGTGTCCCGGTTCTGAAACCAGAAGCCAATTGCTTCGACCTTTTAAGGAAACGTCGGGTGTTGTTCTTTGTCCGAGACTCTTCTAGATCTTTGAGCTGAGAAACTGGGGAAGTGCGGATGCTCTTTTTTTACTTCGCAGGGTCTTTTTCTCATTTCTTCTTTTTGTTCGATACTCTTCTCTTGCTGTTCTTGTTTTCGGTGTATACTACGTTTTATACTTTGAACGGACTGGTAGAAATCATGTCCCTGCTGCCGCTTTCGCGACGCCATACTGAAAAGAGGAAGTTTTAGAGGAAGCCATTAATTGGACTCTATGATAGTCAAAAATTCCGTGAACTCGACATCGGCGCAGTGAAAACGGCAATATCACGACTGAAATCCAACAAAGCCGCTGGAGCAGATGGCACTAGTTGCCGAGCCATTCAAAGCAGCAGGTTATGATCTTGATAAGAACATGAACACCAAATCATTTGTAGGAAGTGCAGGACCAATGAATGGAACTTCAGCATTCTTGTTTGCCCGATCCGATCCTCATGAAGATAGATCATCTAAACAAGAAAAGAAACAGCACTATTAACAACATAGGATCCTCTCTTCCGTATGTATACGTCTGAAGCTTTTCGTCAAAAATCTGATTGTCAACCCTCATTTTACGGCAGATCCTGGAAAAAAAACCGAAATTGACACCCATATCCTTTTTATCGATTTTAAGGCCGCGTATGACAGCATCTACAAAGACGAACTGTATACCTAAAGCTTTGTCTAGTTTTTGCATCCACCGTGGTCTAAGGTGACCTTGTGATTAGATTATCCTTACGTGGGAACCTTGTACTCGCATGTTCTTTGATGTTACCACTTTTAAGACTTGCTGTCCATTGTCGTTGGTGTAAAAAACCTACTCCGATCACATGGTACCTTGGGTCCTTGGGAGGACGTCTGTAATAAATGTCATTTTCTAAGTTCTGTTATATAAGATTTATATGCGACCAAGACATCAACTCAACTCGGGCTTTGGCTCTGAAGATCTATCGTACATTCTTTAAGGAAGAATTTTTAATATTAATTCGTTTAATTCGTTTCACCTTGTCATTGCTTGCGTCACGTCGTCGTAGGCTATAATACTATATGGAATAGTAAAACCTAAGATACTTTCATGATTGTTATGTATTGTGAACTTGTTGTTCCATTGCGAAGTGGGAAGTACTTTTTTACCAATAATTTTGCACACGAACCCAAATCGATCAAATCTCACGTTCTGACCTTTATTAACTAAAAGTCACGTGCAGTTTACTGTTTGAATGCAATGATAAAATGCTTGGTTTCTCACGTACAAAATAAATAATGTAGGCCAACATTAACCACCATTTATCCTTTTCTGAAAACTCTCATGATATGCATGATATCTTGTTAAAATGATTGGAAAGAGATTTTCTTATAAGAAAATAATGTTTTTGTCGGCAACATAAGGTTCATTAATGACTCTGACCCTTACCCTTACCCTTACATTCTAAATCATAAAAACCTTAAAGCCAATTCGTATATACCTAACCTACTCTAAGTATTGGTGAAATGTCAAAATTCCTCGTCAAGTAACCATCATTGACCACCATCATTTCTACAGATACAATGTTTACCTGAACGTCTCTAACTTTTCACACCTTCAAAGATTAAAGCGGAATCGCCGAGACAGGTATGTGCGGAATGGTAGGAGTTGCTAATTTCCAAATCAACCTGTTACCTAGCCAATAGGAAGTAAGATTATAACAAGGTGACAGCTATATATCCTTCGACCCAAATTTCTACTTCCTTCCGTTTCGAAATCCCTTATTTTCTCCGATATTCCCGGATTTGTAATCAGTCTTTAACAGGTGATTGACGAGCAAGTGCGTATTAAGCTGGAAAGAAATCTCAATTTTCTAGAAATGAAATTCCAAAGAAAAGTCCTGACGGATTTCAATCAAAATAACATTCTGGGTTAGCTTGGTTTTTAATTTTTTTGAATTCCCTTCACTGTTCTGTTGATTGAACATCAAAAAGAATAATTTGTGTATATTTGTCCTTTTAGGTCTAGCGAAAACGTGTGCGATGAAGGAAAAAAGTAAAAATGCTGCAAGGACCCGACGTGAAAAAGAAAATGCAGAATTCTTCGAATTGGCAAAATTATTGCCATTGCCAAGCGCAATCACATCGCAGTTGGACAAAGCGTCGATCATAAGACTAACAACATCGTACCTTAAAATGCGACAAGTCTTTCCAGATGGTGAGTATGAGTACAAAAAAACAAAACAAATTAACAACAATCGGTATTAGTCCTTTTGATTTTCTTTACCCGTGTAAAAATCAAAACAACCTCAAATGACAGACGTTGGCCGCGTCATCGTCGTCGTCGTCGTCGTCGTTGGTTGTCAAATTTGTGCTTTATATATATGAAAATAATTGGAACAATTAAATCGGTTCATTGAGCGTACGTTGGCTTTCAATCTCGCACCATTTGACATGATGCATGAACATCCATGCACAATTATGACGAAAAACCAAAAATCGCTTTGGGCAATTTCGCAATATTTCTACCCTCGCTATCGCTTGAGCCACCTACAAAGCTCTTGGGTGTAGACTACCCAATCTCCGTAACGTTGTTCGGTAGAACCGGTAAAGTCCTTAAATTCACACACAAGAATCAGCTTGACGTCCTTGTTCGTCATCGTCATTCTCATCATCATCGACTTGACAAAACAATTTTGTGGGGTCGCATTATGTGAACGCAGTTTCGTGATGACAAACTCAACCCCACCCTTCTGACGCTGCCGCCCGCTATTGAAAAATACAAGTACGCAAGACAATGAAAGAAGTGCGGTGGTCCTTTTCCGTCCTGGCATCTATCCTTTTATGTTCTTGTTGTTATTATAATTATTTATTATACGTTTTATTATTTTAATAGCACTCGCCAAGGGAGTGGAGAGATTCTTCTATGGTGTATGGTGTGGGAAAAACATATTTTTTTTTTGTGCTGAGATTCCGCCCTCCTTGGTACTTTGGTTTGTTGTGTTGAGGACTTAAGCGGGTTGTATTATGCATAATAAACCGTGCCGGTTGGAAAAAATTTTTATGGAAATAATACAAAAATATTGCCAGCGTGGCACTTTTGCGTCGGTCGTTGAGGGCTTTTGTTTTTGGTTATAATACTTTGTTTTTTTGTTTGTTCTCTATTTCATTCAAAAATGTCTCTTTTTTTGTACTTTTTTTGTCTTTTGTGAAAATGAGATTAATTGGAAATAATATTATTTGCATTTGTTTACTGACTGTTTTTTTTTACTTTTGAATAGGACTTGGAGAAGCTTGGGGATCCTCACAGCCAATGCAAAGAGGAGCAGCTATAAAGGAACTCGGCTCCCATCTACTTCAGACACTGGATGGTTTTATATTTGTAGTGGCACCCGATGGAAAAATTATGTACATATCTGAGACGGCGTCGGTGCACTTAGGATTGAGTCAGGTAAAAGTTAAAACTATTGTGAGAGTATTTCAATTACTTAATTTCTGTTAAGGAATATACTATAATGAGCCTCAAGTACCTACATATTCGTATTTCTCTTAATTCAAGTCTAAAATGTATCTACTTACTCTAACTTACTTACTTAAGGTGGCGCTACAGTCCGTTGTGGACTTGGGCCTCAATCAACAGTCTTCGCCAGCCAGCTCGAGCCCTAGCTAGCTGTCTCCAGTTTTGCACTCAAAGTTGATTGAGGTCCTCTTCCATCTGAGTGCGCCACCTGAGTCGCGGTCTTCCTCTCCTCCTACGTCCCTCGGGAATAGTGTCGAAGGCTGAGCATTGGGGTCCATCCGCTCAACATGACCGGGCCATCTGAGTCTCTGGACCTTGACCCTTCTTTCTAGGTCTATGTCATTGTACAACCCGTTAATTTCGCTGAAATATCTTCTTCGCCATTCCTCTTCAATGCACACTGGGCCAAGGATGACCCGAAGAACTTTTCTCTCGAAACAGCCTAAAGCACTTTCATCCGATTTTGTCAAGGTCCATGCTTCCGCACCATACAGCAGGACTTGGATGATGAGGGTTTTTTACAATTTTACCTTAGTTGCTCGAGATAGGGCTATTCAACTCAATTGCTTTCTTAGCCCAAAGAAACAGCGATTATAGTCAGAGTTATTCTTCGTCTGATCTCGGAGCTGGAGTTATTGCCCGAGTTTATAACGGAGCCTAGGTAGACAAACTCCTCTACTACCTCGAAGTTGTATGCGTCTACTTTGACGTTCTATCCAAGCCGTCGGTGTTGGGTGTCCTTCCGCGAAGACAGCATATACTTCGTTTTTCCCTCATTTACCGCTAAACTCATCTTTGCCGCTTCTGTCTCAATTCTCACAAAGGCGCCATTGATCTATACTTACTCACCAATTTATAAAAAACACTGTTCACACACATAGATACACGTTAACTTCCTGTATTTGATTTTCGACACTTTGAAGAAAAGAAAAGGAGCTGTTCTTTTAGAATGAATTAATTTGATAATAAAATGTCCGAACACGAACGTGTACCTTTTTCCCCATCTTTTTAAAATAGACGTGAAGTGGTACTTTTACATGCAAATTTTCGATCTTTTTGCCTCGCTGGCGCAAAGAGGTCATGAAGTTCTGCTTCACTTTTGAGCGTCTGATTTTAATGAGCCCTCTTAGATATTTAAAATATTCCATCTGAACTCTGAAGTTGAAATGTGTTTTTTTTTATAATTTAAGGTTGAATTGACTGGAAATTCAATATACGAATACATTCACAATTTCGATCAGGATGAAATGAATGCAATATTATCACTCCGACCCGATATGTATCAAAATCCCGTAAGTTTTTAATATATTATGCGTTTGAAGAAGAGTTAAACAACAACATTTGGCTTTTCCAGGACGTGTTTATAAACTCACTGAACCTTCCACCCAATACCCCAAGTCCATATATCTCTGCACAAGGTGAACGAGGTTCTTATACCATTGAAATAGAAAAAACCTTTTTCCTGCGAATGAAATGTGTCTTAGCTAAAAGAAATGCTGGACTAACATCTTCTGGATTTAAGGTAAGTTTTTTAAAAATCCACACCTGAAAAAAAGATAAGATATAAAACTCTTTTATCCTTTTAGGTAATTCATTGCTCCGGATACCTGAAAGCAAGAATATTTCCTGATTACGGAGATGGCCAGAGATGTATACAAAATCTAGGATTAGTTGCTGTTGGACATTCACTGCCGTCAT
>CAKKXW010000003.1:1925125-1936718 GCA_920937365.1 Sphaerophoria rueppellii | reverse complement strand
GCTAAAAGAAATGCTGGACTAACATCTTCTGGATTTAAGGTAAGTTTTTTAAAAATCCACACCTGAAAAAAAGATAAGATATAAAACTCTTTTATCCTTTTAGGTAATTCATTGCTCCGGATACCTGAAAGCAAGAATATTTCCTGATTACGGAGATGGCCAGAGATGTATACAAAATCTAGGATTAGTTGCTGTTGGACATTCACTGCCGTCATCAGCGATAACCGAAATTAAATTACACCAAAATATGTTCATGTTTCGAGCTAGTATGGATTTGAAGCTGATTTTTCTTGATGCTAGGTAAGAGTTTTGATAACAATGATTTAGTAAAATCATTATCACCATATTCTGAGATTGCCCTGCCAAGGTCTGTTTTTCATAACTTACGTTTGCGTTTGGACGAATCGAAACTGTCAGGATATTGCTTCAGTAGACGAATTCTTACCATACTTAAGATGGCGCTACAGTCAGGCATGGACTTGAGCCGCAACCAACAAGGCTCTCCAGCCAACTGGGTCGCTATAGCTAGCTGTCCCAAGTTTTGTGCGCCGAGTTGGTTGAGGTCATCTTCAACGTGCCCTTTGTGTCTATCCTCTTCACGAGACCAAGCCATCTGGGTCATTGGACCTTTACTCTTTAAGCTGGGTCAATATCGCTTTCCAATAACCCATACAGTTCGAGGTTAAATCTTCTCTTCACCGCCGATGCAAACAGGACATAGAACTCCCATAGAACTTTTTTTTTTTTAAGCGACCTAAGGCGATCTCATCCGTTTTTGACATAATGTCCATGCTTCTGCACCATTTATCAGGATGAGGGTCTTATAGAGCGTCACCTTAGTTGTTTTTGAAGACGGCTTTACCGAATAATCGCTTTCTAAGCCAAAAGTAACAGCGCTGATGTCATTGTAGACAAAGTCATTAACTGCCCCGTAGTAATATGCGTCTATCGGTGCGTTTTGTCCAAGACATCGGTATTGGGTGTCCTTTCTTGATGACAGCATATACTTTGTTTTACCCTCTTTGACCGCTTAACCTATTTTTTTAGCCTCTATCTGCGAAGCAGAATTGACGTCACGCTGTGCTCTCCTCTATCAGTATCGTCGGTCGGGGTACAAGCGCAGTTTTACAGACTTTTGGAAGAAAGTGGCTCTATAGTGTTGACGCTGGAATTCTGCACTTTTTTGCATCGAAGATGTCGGTGAGGTCATTCGTCGTTACTGAATTTTTTCAAAAAACTACTGTAATGTGAATGTAGTGTCCGTAGCTAAGTGGTTAGGTGCGTTGGCTGCTAAGCAGAACGTGTCGTGGGTTCGAGTCCTACCCTTGCGAAGAACTGACAAAACTTTCAAGAGTATCATCTGTCAAGAAAAAGTGCTTCTCAACTTTGCCGGTCGGAATCGGCATTAAATTGTAGGTCCCCTCAATTCTTCACACGCACTTAAAGACTTATTGATGAGAATAAGCCGCTTAGGACTTGGCTCTTCAAGAGCTGTTGCGCCACTCTATTTATTTATTTTTTTTTACTAGAATGTGAATATTTGATCGATGGTGGACTTTCCTGGTCTTAAGCTACAGTCATGTACTTGGTGCGGTTTAGAGGGTTTTCTCTCTTCAGGATTGGGCAAACAATGTTCCTTCATCTCTGCAGGCATCGGTTCTTGCTCGATTAAATACTCCGAACTTCATTCCTGCCTTGAGCTGATGCTTCTCGGGGTCTATCTTTTTTCTCCTGAGACACCGCTGTTTCTCTCTCCTCTTTCGCTCGTAGATCTTTTATGCAGCACCGCTTTGAATGCCTCCAGCTTGGCTGCATGCGCCTGTCTAAGTGTCTACTCTACATTCTTCATCAAAAGATGGGTTTCGCTTTGGTTTTTGACATTGTGCTAGGGAGGGATGTTTGTATATATGCACAACTCCGTTAAAATACTTTTAATTAGGCATTATTTTTTTCATCTAACTGATGGTTATTTTTTAAATATTTTGTGATCCCAAAAATGTCCTTGAAAATCAATTGCATTAGGTATACCCAACTTCCAATGAACAATTTCAAATCAAATTTCGCCACTTAAGTTTGAGCCTCTATAAAGTGTTGAAAAAGGATATGAACAATTTGTTTTCCTCCCCTCTTTATGTATAAATCCAATATACTTGCTCAAACAATCTACCAGTGGTGTATATAATCCTTACATTAAAACACGAAATTCAAGTCACCCTCTTCGTATAGAAAAAGAAATAAAAATATTAAATAAATACTAACAGCAGCTTGAAACCTTATGCCTAGCATTATCACGCTCAATTACCCTCATCATTTGGTGGGATTTAATTTCTTTTGTTATCTTTTCTTCCTTCTTGGCAGTACTATGACTCCAGTCTGGTCTAGGCCAATGGGTGGGTGGTATCGACCTATAGGAAATAAAGTGCAAATAATTGATATTCTATAGCAAAGTGTTATTGTTTATTTGTTTTCTTACAGAGTTTCACAACTAACTGGATACGAGCCCCAGGATTTAATCGAAAAGACCCTCTACCAATATATTCACGTTTCTGATGCCTTGCCTATGAGATGTTCACATCAAATACGTAAGCAAATTGTTTTTCTAATCAATTAAAAAAAAAAAAGGATTTCCCAATAATTGTAATTCACATCCTTATTTAAAGTGATGTACAAAGGACAAGTTACCACCAAATACTACAGATTTCTAACCAAAGGAGGAGGGTGGGTCTGGGTGCAATCGTATGCCACTGTTGTTCACAATACCCGCTCTTCTCGACCGCATTGTATTGTGAGTGTGAACTACGTCCTTAGGTAAGTAAACAAAGAGCAATGGTATCAACCACGCTCCATGTTTAAATAATATTGACTACAATTGAATTGTGTTTACATTTCAGTGAACTGGAAGCAAAGGAGTTTGTTTTGAATGAGATTCAGGGAGCTGTTAAAAGTGAACCACTCACACCGATTATTTCATCGCATGTGGTCCATTCGACAACACCAGCCTCAGTGGGGACACCAAACGCCATTGCCCCTAGTGCTACCTCAAAAGTCGAACAGTGCTTTCAATCACGAATGTCACAAGGATCTTTCGACTATGCCCAAGTATATCCTACACCTGTACATGACGTTAGTTCCAGCATTAACCAAAGTATTCAATTTGCCGACACTACTAGTAGTAACTACTATAATAATCATTACTACTACGATTCGGTGGACGCAAATATTATTCGACCATTTTCGGCAAATTCGAGCAGTTGTAGTAGTAGTTCAGAAAGTGAACGCCAAATGTCAACTGGAAATGCCTCCATCATCAACGATACATCCCCGCACACCACCTACAGTGATTTAAGTCATAATTTCGAGCTAAACTACTTTTCTGACAACAGTTCGAATCCCCATTCCCATCACAATCAACATAATCATCATCATCACCATCATCAGCATCAACATTCGCAGCAGAATAATCACAATGGCGATTTGCAGTCGAATCATCATAATCATGCTGCCACCGCACATCACGCACAACAGCAACAAGCCCATCATCCTGTAGAAAGTACGTTCGGTGATACCTTCAAAAATGTTAACCCGCCACAATACACAAGCGTAATTGTTGAGCCGCAGCATTTTATAGCTAATGAATTTGTTCACTAGGATAAGAATTAAAACATAAGTTCGTCTTTAATTTATTTAAATTGGGAAACATTGTATTTGTTTATCATGAAGCAGTTGTCGCATTTCTTTTTCTTATTGCATCGATTTTCTATTGATTCAATTATTTTTACAAATCGCAACTAAATTATTTAATCTTTACTATTTATAGAAGCAGACCTTCACACGTTGTCTAATATAATGTATTATTTTGTTTAATTACAAAAAAAATGAAACCCAGAAATAGTAATTTAAGAATTTATTGTTAAAAGAAACACAGCTTGTAAATATACAACTTCTATATATTTATTGAAAATTAATTTGTTATTTTGTTAATTTTTTTCTTCTTTAATTAAATATTGATATTTTTTTTTAAATTAACACACACTCAAGGGTTTTTTATGCCCTTATTATGCCAGAGACACAGTGAGTGCTTTAGGAAAGAGGAAAGGGGTTGGAGAGGAGGTACCGATGAACATTGGTCTTAAATTCCTGAACATTGCAATGATTTGGAAAGACAGAGTGTGGAAGGGAGTTCCACATTCGCGTAGTACGGCTAAAGAACGATTATCTTTACTTGAGGGTACGACCGAAGTTGGGCTCAAGGGTGAACTGATGGGCATTCCTGGAGGCGCGGGTATTATGGTACAATATCTTTAGGGGAGGAATGCAACTGGCTATTTCACTAGACCAAATACTGTTGAAGTAGCGGTAGAATAGGGTGAGGCATGAGACATTACGGCAATGTTCAAGAGATGTAAATGACTCAACGATGGTATGATCACCAATCATCTTGAATGCTCTTTTTTGGATACTGTCCAGAAGACTTAAGTATGTCACTGCAGCACCAGCCCAGACATGGGAGTTATACTCAAGCTTTGGACGTATGTTGGTTTTGTAGATGATAGCCAGATCAGAAAGGGAAACAAATTTCTTGCACCGCCTTAAGAAACCCAAACATCGCTTATGTGCTCGTTCCACAAGGGGTGGTCTGTGATGCATCTCGAGATGTTGGATCTCATTGATGCAAGTGCCACTCATGGACAGTGCCAAGGGGGGTATGTCTCGCTGACGATACAAGACAGCATTGTGTTTTCGAAGCATCAAACTCTACGCGGTTTTTAATTCCCCATTGTACAATGCTGTTTAGGTCAGAGTTTAATGAGCTTATCATATTTTGCCATTGCAGTTCCACATCCGAAGAGGAGGGGTGTGAGTCTGGAAACGAATAAGAAAAGCTAAGGGTATACTATCGCCAGCGAAACAATTAATTGGATTAGAAGTTACAGACAAGAGATCATTGATGAAAATGAGGAAGAGGGTAGGAGACAAAATGGAGGCCTGGGGCACACTAGCATTGATATTGTGGGTTTCAGACTTGAATCCGTCCAACACAACTTGTATTGAACGGTTCGAAAGGAAGTTTCTAATCCAACGAAGGAGGCATTCTTCGATACCGAAAGCACGCATTTTCGATAAAAGAGCAAGATGCCAAACTTTATCAAATGCCTTTGAAATATCAAGCGCAACAATCTTACTTTCTCCAAAACGGTGTAAAGATTTGTTCCACCGTTCGGTGAGATAGACCATCAGATCACCAGTGGACCTGTTGCTGCGAAAGCCGTACTGCCGGTCATTAAGAAGCTTTCAGCCTTCGAGATATTTCTTGAGCTGATAATTTATCAGCGTTTCCATGACCTTAGAAAGAAGGGACGTAAGTGCAATCGGACGATAATTGGAGGGAGAAGAAGATTCGCTCTTCTTTTGGGATTGGCTGGACAAATGCTGTTTTGCAACTGCTCGGAACGAACCCAGAAGAATAGGATAGATGGAATAGCTTGCGCAAGGGTTTTGCCAGCGTTTAAGAACACCTCTTCAGAACAATAGCCGGGATACCATCCGGACCAGCGGGTTTATGTGTGTTTAGATCCTTTAGGACTCTCGCCACAGCACGAGTGCGGAAGAATGACAATGACACAGCGGAGTCATGACAATCTCTGGCAGCGAAGAGTTGGCGGCGAACTGCCTAGCAAAAAGGTTAGCTTTCGCGAGAGAGCTAACAACTGGAGTGTCATTGTCAACAAGCGTGGGGACCTAGGAAGAAGAAGAATTCTTCATATTTTTTTACAAATGACCAAAAATTCTTACTGCCTTTGGAACATTACAGTAATTTTTTGCCTTAATTTTTGGTCATTTAAAAATTTGGTCCGACGAATATGAGCATTGCAGGCCTTCCTGGCTTGTGAAAACTTGTTCCGGTTTTCCTCAGTTGGGTTGGCTCTAAAACACCGGAACTTTACTTCTTTTTCCCTGGTAACCTCTTTACAGCTTGAATCAAACCATCACTTTCTTTGGGTTTGATGCTTTTAACCCTAATCAAGATGAAAGTTTTCATTCCCAAAATTATCATGTTAGTAATCATATCTGCGCTGGAGTCTTCGAGGAAGCATAGTGACCAGATAAAGATCCGGAAAAAATTGTTGAGACCGTCTCAGTTGGCTTTCTCGTATTGCCACACGGTTCTCTTCGGAGCTCTTTCTCTAACTGGATTAGCTTGACACGAGAAATTTGCAGATATAATACTGTGGTCTGATCTGCCTAGAGGCGTTAATACACTGATGGTGTATTTATCAGGGTCAGAGGTAAGAAACAAGTCAAGAGTATATTTTCCGCTTGGCCATTAATGTCCGATATTCGAGTGGGCTCGGTGACAAGCTGAGTAAGGTGGTTAAACTCAGCAAAGATCTCAGCACACATTCCTTCGGGTGTTGTCTGGCCCGAATGGAGAAGCCACGAAGAATTGTGTACATTGAAATCGCCCATAATAACGATTTCAGTGTGAGGGTAAAACGGCGAGACCATGGTGGAGGAGGAATTGTGGCACTAAGCTATACCCATGAATGAGAAATTCAGAAGGATCGGAATTCTCACCTACTTGGGTTTCACTTAGCGCCAAAACAGGCTACCCAAAAATATCGATGATACAATTTCGTCGCTTTGGATAGTGGGAGTATTCAAAATCCGTATGTAACGAGTTTTAAGAAATGCCAGGTTTGCCAGCAGTGCCGTATTATCCTAAAGGCAAACTAGGCATGTGCCTAGGGGCGCGAGGTAACAAAGGTGCGCGCCGGTGCAACGATTTTTACAAGTATCAAATAATGTGAGTTCATGCGTGGTTGTTAAATTAGCAAACTTATGAATTTGAACCGCACTTTCCAGTTTTGTTAAAATAAAAATCGGTACTGAGGAACTTACAGTACTTACAAAGTATTTGACTTTCAGCAATCGGCTTAGCTTCCTTTAGTTTTTATATCGCCTAATTTCTTGGAAAAGTATACCACTTAAAACTCGGTTTATTGAAATTTTTCAAATGAGTTCTTAGTCAGTTCTTCACCAAGTACTCACGCATTAGAACTTCGTTATCGTTAGAACTTCGATAAAATTAAGGGCTAACTATAATGAACGGAACTAAGCGGACGGAGCCGTCCTTAAATGAGCGAATACAAGGAATTCGTATATTGTGCCCTAAATAGCGGATTGCTCCGTTTCGTCAATTTTCGTTCAGTTTTGCTCACGGTCGTAAACTGCGCTCGCATTCGTTTTTTACGGACGAAAATTTGACAGCTGACTGGTTTTGTTGATTTTTCTGAAGAGGTATTCGATTTGTTGTTGATTTCAGGTAATTAATTTCCTGAACCGAAATTCACAAATTAGTGAAATAAACATATTTTATTTTGAAAGATACTTCCGTACACATCCGTTCATTTTGGGTAAAGTGTCCACATGGCAGTTCGGAAAGGAGCGTTTCGTTCGGTTCTGACACAAGCTTCCGTTTGCTTCCGCTCATTATAGTTAGCCCTTTAGACTCTCGAATTCGGGGGTCTAGTGCCCTCGTGTTTTCAACGAGCGAAATGAGTTGAATTTGTAATCATTTTCGGAAAATGAAGTAAAAGAGAATAAAGGGTGACGTTCGTGTATTTGTATTTTTGATGATTTCCTATTGATGCACGATAACTTTGAATACGATGCGAACGTTATGAGGGAAGAACGGCGTTTTTATCCATTGTCAATACGTATCACTATTAACACATGGGAAGACACCGATTTTTTTCGGCGCTTCCGTTTAACAAAGCAAACATTTTCAGCAGCCCTTCAACTGATGGTAGAAGACCTTCAACATCTACAACCACGGTAAAAATTGGAATGGATTTACTATGCACTTTTTTCTTGACAGTTTATGGGCACGAGTAGGATTCGAACCCACGTTCTGACTAAGAGCCAACGCACATAAACAACTCGCCACGGGCATCACAAAAATAAACATAGGTACACACATATAATAATTACCATAGGTACACAGATACAAACAAAAAATAATCGCAAAGTCAAAAGTTATTTGTATTTTCGAATTGAAGTAAATGTCTGTTAAAAAATACTGACCGTAGACTCAAAAGTTTCAAAAACATGCTAGAACTCGGTTCTTAAAACGATGATTTTAGATTGAGTTCTGGAGATGTGAAAAAAACTCTAAACCGAGATTGTCTAGATCAAGTTATAATGGGAATTTAGAACTGTGTGAAAAAATTAGACGTTAGTTTTTATTATTGTGAGGGCAGTTTTCTGCTTTCTAGATTTTGTTTACAAAATTTACGGTTCGGCACAGCTTAATTAAAATATTTCAAACCGAACTCGTTAGATCTTTTTGATTTCAACGCGTGCATTGGTTTTGATCAAACTAAAGAACATATGAGATATTTTTCAATATAGGGGCGCCGATGACATGCTTGCCTATGGCGCCCTCAACACTTACTCCGCCACTGTTTGCCAGTTACAAAGTTGACTCACTCCTGTCGGCCTTGCAAATAACTCAACATATTTAAAAAATAAAGTGCTTCTGACTATGATGGCGAGAGTAATTAACGCCATCTTGATTACGTACTTACTTATTTTATTAAAGGTGGCGCTACAGTCCGTTGTATACTTGGGCCTCAATCAACAGATCCGCCAGCCAGCTCAATCCCTAACTGTTCTGCACTCCAAGTTGATTGAGGTCCTCTTCCACTTATGTACGCCACCTGAGTTGCGGTCCTCCTCTCCTTTAACGTCCCTCGGGAATAGTGTCGAAGTCTTTCCGGGCCGGAGCATTGGTGTAAATCCGCACTACATGACCAAGCCATCTGAGTCTCTTCACCTTGACTCTTCTGGCTAGGTCCACGTCGTTGTACAACCCGTCAAGTTCGCTGTTATATCTTCTTCGCCATTCCCCTTCAATGCACACGGGGCGAAAGATGACCCGAAGAACTTTCTTCCCGAAACAGCCTAAGACACTTTCATCCGATTTTGTCAAGGTCCATGCTTCCGCACCATACAGCAGGACTGGGATGATGAGTGTGTTGTACCGAACATAAAATATCTTCATCTTCATCTTCAACTATCCAAAATGGGAATTTTTGTTTCAAAATTTCTTACTGTTGTCAAGCGCCAACTTTTATTATACATTTTAACGCAATTTACACCCACCCTCAGGCAAGAAAATTCATGAAAATCAAAATATTTGGATACAAATTTTGTTCTTATGCCGTGTGCGAATTGGATGAATTGTGGTTAAAAATGGATGAGTTTTTAACTACTACTGTCATATTTTAACCTGCTCCGCAGCTAGTCTAATTTTTACCACATTTTATTTAATGCGAAGTGTCAAAATTTAACCAAACGTCAAGTTTTAACCAATTTTTAACCCAATTTCCACACAGCCTTAATTGTTTTCTAATAAAATTACTAAGGCCGTGTGCGGAATCAGTTAAAATGTTGGTTATAATTTCTACCATGATTCTGTTTTGATGTTTGCTTAAAAATGGATCATATTAAAATTTTTGCTGTGCGAATTGGGTTAAAATGGTTTAAATGGGATTTTCGTTGACTCTACTTTGATTAAATTTCCCTCAAGATTAAGGTTAAATTTAACCTCTACTGTCTTGTTTAGTTTAACACATTTTATTTAACACGAAGTGTAAAATTTGAACCAAACGTCAAGTTTTAACCACATTTACCACATTTTAACGCAATACCTACACAGCCTAATCCAAATACAACATTATTAAGTTAAATTTTCTTTTATAAAGTGAAAGAAATGTTCAATTTCATACACCTTTTTTATTTTTATCGATAATTTCCCACTTCAATTCGATCAAAAATACCATTGTGACAGTTTGTTAATTCAGTCTTCGAACACAACTTATTCATAGTTCACAGCAGTCAACAAAATAGAAAACAAACAAACAATTCGAATGTAATATTAAATGAACTTCTCATTTGAGAGACTTCTAAATTTTAATAAGTAGTGTCAGATTCTAGCATGCTCCGCAGCTAGTTAAATTTAATTCACCATGCTTGTGCCAAAATTTAAACAAACGTCAAGTTTTATCCACTTTTTAATTGAATTCGTACATGGCCTAATAACAAATAGCCATTAATCATCCACAACTTCATTTGTGAAGAAAACTTCGATGACCAACCCCCTAACCAAAAAAGCTGTTCTTAACAGCCAAATTAATAAAAAAAACGCCCTTTCAACTCTAAAATCACAGTCTAACTAACCCATAGAAAAAGAGTTAATCCATTGGTTAAAATCCTCATTAAGTGCCCCATACACGTTTCAACTCGATTGTAAATTGAGTTGTCAACTAGGTCTGTGTTCGAGCACACACTGCATAGACTGAGTTGGAACGCATTGCTTCTACTGAATAAATGAGAAAAAAACAGCAACAAAAATGAGGTGGTAGGACCATATTTACTGTGATAGTATTGGTAAAAACACGCATACTATCGCAGTATAATCCATAGCTTGTAGGCATTGTCATCTTGAAAGCTCGGTTTCCCATCTCCCTTTTAAACTCATCTGTTGTTTTTGACAGCAAATCAACCAACTTGTCCACATGCAGTTCAATTCAGTTGAAAGACTTTATATTCAACTTCAAAAAAATCAAAATCTTTTGATTTTTCTTCAACCAACCATTCAACTGTCAAATCGATGAAATGACAAGGCTACACACAGGTTGATTTACATTTGATTTGATTCATTTGACGATTGAGTTGAACTGTGTATGGTTCGCTTTAATATGCTGATTACACTGACGCTAATCACGAGATTTAGCAGAGTAGATTAAGAACAAATCTCGACGTTTATACATATTCGCTGGTCAAACGTAGAATAATAGAACCTTTAGGCCGTGTCCGAATTCGATGAATTGTGGTTAAAAATGGATGAATTTTTAACCACCCCTGTCATATTTTAACCTGCTCCACAGCTAGTCTAATTTTTAACACATTTCATTCAATGCGAAATGTCAAAATTTAACCAAACGTCAAGTTTTAACCACTTTTTAACCCAATTCGGACACGGCCTTAATATAATACTACGATATTACGATTTATCTATCTTAAATCCCAGAAAAGTCGAGATTTGTTCTTAATCTATTTCGCTTAATCTCGTGATTAAGGTCAGTGAAATCAGCATATAACAAAAATAATTTGTTCCCGGAATAGTAATATGACGTTTACCAAAAATTGACTTTAAGAATCTCGTTGTAGATGACAACCGATTTGTTTTTGTATTTGCTATATATATGGCAGTCGATTGTGGCGTCATCTAATGAACTGGACAAAGAAGCAGTTTTCTTTAGAAATATGCCTTCTCTAATAGCATATTCCCACAAACTTGATTTATCTAAATCCACTTGATTTAGCTAAATCACATAAGTAATTAAATGACTTGCCATACATTTTCAATCATTTATAATTATGCGATTTAATTTGTTTTATTTTTGGACGGTATATATATCGTTTATGTTTTTGTTTAGCCAACAGTAGATGTTGCTCTAAGAATTTCAGTTAAAAACCATTTGCAGTATAATGATAAGGCCCTTGTTTAATAAAAACAATATACGAC
>CAKKXW010000003.1:1901948-1924375 GCA_920937365.1 Sphaerophoria rueppellii | reverse complement strand
TTTAAACACAATTCGTAAATTTATATTCGGCAAAATAATTTTTTATACAAATCTTGCAACAAACTCCATTCGTTTTGAATATTAAAAAATATCTCGTTGTATGTGTTAAAATACGTGTGAGAATATGTGTAAATCTGTCTCCAAAAAGAGATTTTAGAGAAATCAATTCTTCAAGTAAAAAATTCAATACTTTTTCCAATGTAATTCATTTAAGGGGAAAAAAATTGCCACAGATCCGTGAAGAATCAATTTCTTGGCCCAATGTAAAATCCCATGAGATATTTTTCAATATAGGGGCGCCGATGACATGCTTGCCTATGGCGCCCTCAACACTTACCCCGCCACTGTTTGCCAGTAACAAAGTTGACTCACTCCTGTCGGCCTTGCAAATAACTCAACATATTTAAAAAATAAAGTGCTTGTGACTATGATGGCGAGAGTAATTAACGCCATCTTGATTACGTACTTACTTATTTTATTAAAGGTGGCGCTACAGTCCGTTGTAGACTTGGGCCTCAATCAACAGATCCGCCAGCCAGCTCAATCCCTAGCTAGCTGCCTCTCTGTTTTGCACTCCAAGTTGATTGAGGTCCTCTTCCACTTATGTACACCACCTGAGTTGCGGCCCTTCTCTCCTTTTACGTCCCTCGGGAATAGTGTCGAAGTCTTTCCGGGCCGGAGCATTGGTTTAAATTCGCACTACATGACCAAGCCATCTGAGTCTCTTCACCTTGACTCTTCTGGCTAGGTCCACGTCGTTGTACAACCCGTCAAGTTCGCTGTTATATCTTCTTCGCCATTCCCCTTCAATGCACACGGGGCGAAAGATGACCCGAAGCACTTTCTTCCCGAAACAGCCTAAGACACTTTCATCCGATTTTGTCAAGGTCCATGCTTCCGCACCATACAGCAGGAATGGGATGATGAGAGTGTTGTACCGAACATAAAATATCTTCATATTAAACCAACTATCCAAAATGGGAATTTATGTTTGAAAATTTCTTACTGTTGTCAAGCGCCAACTTTTATTATACATTTTAACGCAATTTACACCCATCCTCAGGCAAGAAAATTCATGAAAATCAAAATATTTGGATACAAATTTTGTTCTTAGGCCGTGTGCGAATTGGATGAATTGTGGTTAAAAATGGATGAGTTTTTAACCACTACTGTCATATTTTAACCTGATCCGCAGCTAGTCTCATTTTTAACACAGTTTATTTAATGCGAAGTGTCAAAATTTAACCAAACGTCAAGTTTTAACCAATTTTTAACCCAATTCGCACACAGCCTTAATTGTTTTCTAATAAAATTACTAAGGCCGTGTGCGGAATCAGTTAAAATGTTGGTTAAAATTTCTACCACGATTCTATTTTGATGTTTGCTTAAAAATGGATCATATTAAAATTTTTGCTGTTTGAATTGGGTTAAAACGGTTTAAATGGGATTTTTGTTGACTCTACTTTGATTAAATTTCCCTCAAGATTAAGGTTAAATTTAACCTCTACTGTCTAGTTTAATTTAACACATTTTATTTAACACGAAGTGTAAAATTTGAACCAAACGTCAAGTTTTAACCACATTTTAACGCAATACCTACACAGCCTAATTAAAATGCAACAATAGGTTTGTTCGATGTAACTAGACCCGGGGCGCTCCGGTGCTTGTCATACAGTGAACGGAGTTGTCAAAAAACTGAAAAATATCTCCGGGTTTGGTTTCACATCGAACGTGCTAATTGCGCTCTGTTCTTTTTTCTCTTTGTTGTATAGCAACAGCTGATTCGAACAGCTCTGAAATTGTCGCCCCGAAAAAAACTTGGGGCTATTCAGAGCACCCCCGGTGCGAGCACTGAATACACATCGAATACGGTGGAAACGCACCGGGGCGAAAAAAGAGCGACATCGAACAGCTCAGTGTGAAATCAGAGCGCCACAGAGCGACCCAGAGCGCACATCGAACAAACCTATTATTAACTTAAATTTTCTTTTATAAAATGATAGAAATTTTCAATTTCACACACCTTTTTTATTTTTATCGATAATTTCCCACTTCAATACGATCAAAAATACCATTGTGACAGTTTGTTAATTCAGTCTTCGAACACAACTTATTCATAGTTCACAGCAGTCAACAAGATAGAAAACAAACAAACAATTTGAATATAATATTAAATGAACTTCTCATTTGAGAGACTTGTAAATTTTAATAAGTAGTGTCAGATTCTAGCATGCTCCGCAGCTTGTTAGATTTTATTCACCACACTTGTGCCAATATTTAACCAAACGTCAAGTTTTAAACACTTTTTGATCGAATTGAATAGGCAATAATCATCTTCATCTGTGAAGAAAAATTCGATAACCAACCCCCTAGCCAAAAAAGCTGGTAGTTCTTAACAGCCAAATTAATAAAAAAGCATTTTCAACTCTAAACTCACAGTCTAACTAACCCATAGAAAAATAGTTAATCCATTGGTTAAAAATCCTCATTAATATGCTGATAACACTGACGCTAATCACGAGATTTAGCAGAGTAGATTAAGAACAAATCTCGACTTTTATACATATTCGCAGGTCAAAACGTAGAATAATAGAACCTTTAATATAATACTACGATCCTACGATTTATCTATCTTAAATTCCAGAAAAGTCGAGATTTGCTCTTAATCTATTTCGCTTATCTCGTGATTGAGGTCAGTGAAATCAGCATATAACAAAAATAATTTGTTCCCGGAATAGTAATATGACGTTTACCAAAAATTGGCTTTAAGAATCTCGTTGTAGATGACAACCGATTTGTTTTTGTATTTGCTATATATATGGCAGTCGATTGAGGCGTCATCTAATGAACTGGACAAAGAAGCAGTTTTCTTTAAAAATATGCCTTCTCTAATAGCATATTCCCACAAACTTGATTTATCTAAATCCACTTGATTTAGCTAAATCACATAAGTAATTAAATGACTTGCCATACATTTTCAATCATTTATAATTATGCGATTTAATTTGTTTTATTTTTGATTAGGTATAAATCACTTCGATGATTCCAGGCTGAATGATTTCATGGTCAAGAAATGAATAAAATTCATTTTAAATTCATTTGTTTTTCTTATTGATAGACAAAAGTCAAACTTTGTAACCAATATTAAAATATTTTATTGAAAAATTCAAAAGCAATATCAAGATTTTCATAAGTGTCAAACTAAATTAGGAAAAAGTCCAGTGGAAGCACTCATCGTAATTTATAAATCATATGAGCTAAATCATGTTGGTGGAGTATACTATAAACCAACCTCCACGGCAGAATAAATTAATAAATGTCAGTTGAGTGAATTTTATTTATTGAGAGCATATTCCACTTTGTCCATAGAATAAGGGTTAATCCTTCGCTTTTCTGTGTACATTTTATTTGGCTGTAAGTAAATTGCTACTATTTACAATCACGGTAGTAAGTAATTTAATCTGGAGAAAAAAGAACGCACCACTTGGAACAATTTTTCTGAACATAGCTCTCATTTTATCTTCGAACTGGATGCTTTCATTTCGATTTTCGTAACGATACTCTTTAGGTTTCGAGTCTCGAAATCTATTGAACACAAAAGTGAAGTTGCGCCATCTTTCTTTTTCGTATATCATCCGACACGACTGTGTAGGTAAAAAAATTTCGTTTTTAATTATTTCTTATTTTCATCAAATAATAATCTTATTTCGTTGTGAAATTCAAATAAACACTTAAAAGTGCTTTCGCTTGTATTCAAGTGGTTAAATTCCTCTCGCTAGATCCGACATATTACAGGGTTAAAATTTTTCGCACGTGTTCTAATCAGAAATCGGTCATTTATTTCTAGATTTTGCCACAATCAGCCAACATGCAGCTCTTTGTACGCGGTTTGGATAGTGTTGAGACCCTAGAGGTTTCCCAAAACGATACCATTGCCTCCATCAAGGTGAGTCCATGAAACATCTATGATCGATCCCAACCTTATCAAATTAACACCTCTCTATCGTTTTCTCACTGCAAATGTTTTTTATTTCAGGCTCAACTTACCCAATTGAAGGGTATCACTGAAGATTTTGTTCTTAACTGTGAAGGCAATGCATTGGAAAATGATGTCTGCGTGAGCAGTTTGTCATCCTTCGAATTGGATGTTACTGTACCACTTCTTGGTGGTAAAGTGCACGGTTCTTTGGCTCGTGCCGGTAAGGTCAAGGGACAAACCCCAAAAGTTGAGAAGCAAGAAAAGAAGAAGAAGAAGACTGGACGCGCAAAGAGGAGGATCCAGTACAACAGGCGCTTCGTCAACTTTGTCCACGGATTCGGTCGCCGTCGTGGTCCAAATGCTAACTCTTCTTAAATATTTGTGACTTTTCTTAATTGATGTTAATAAAAAAAACTAAATATTTTATAAAAGTATACTTGAGGTAAAAAGTCGTTATCTTTGAAATTATTTAACTTCTTTGGCTATCAGATTGTTCCGAAACAAGTACAAGACGACCTTCAGATTTCCTATACGTTTATGAGGACAATTTGTATGAGACCACTAAAAGAATAGACTAGTGTCTAGGTTGAGACAAGGAAATCATGTATTCCACTCCTATTTAGCAGTAAGGGACGTTTTGGTTAATCAAATTTGTTAATTTTTTTTTTCAATTTGGATTTGTTTAAACAACTTTTTCATCGTAATATAATAACATTCTTTTCTAATATTAGTATTATTATTAATTAGGGCCATGGTCTTCTTAATTAGTATAAATAAAGCCTCAACATGTTTTGTAACAATTAATTTTACGCCAATTCTTAAACAACCGAACTGATTGCAAAATTTTCGTTTGACCTGGTATACAAATAATTATTAAATAATATCCAAAATAGAATATAATAATAGAGGGCACCTCAATCGTGCGATATTTTCAATAATTCATCAACGTGTTCCAGACTTCCAGAGCTCCGACCACTCGATCATCGAAAGAGAGTAAGATCGTCGAAAGATAGGCAAGGAGATAAGCTAAGATTTATGTACTTTATTCGTGCAAACAAAAGTATTAACTTCGTCCAGAGAATTTACAGTTCTACACCTATACCGCTTAAGAGATTACTGCAAGTGCCCGTGGCTTAGTGGTTAGGGGCGTTGGCTGCTAAGCAGAACGTCTAGGGTCCGAGCCCTAGTTGTGCTCATAAAGTTTTTATTTCATCTTTCATGGATACTGCCCCTTGCGAAGAACTGACAAAACTTGTCATGAAAAAGACTTGGCTCTTCAAGAGCTGTCGCGCCAATCTTTTTTTTTTTATAGTAGCTTACTGCAAAATATTAGAAGCCTGTGTTTTGCCGAACCCCACTCTAGCTGCAATATTTTGTATCGTTGTACGTTCGATTTATTATTCGCCTGCCATACTTTGGGAAGTCATTCTTGGTCATATTCAGATATTGATTTCCAACTTTGACATCACTGACGAAGACGATTTAAAAGAGGTTAACTAGTACCACGTTTACAAGAAGAATCGAGTATTCGAGTTGGATTAGGCTTGAATTTTTGGCCCAGGTTTTTCGTCATTTGAATTGAGTACTCCAGATGGAGTTTAGTTGAAAAGATGTTGAGATGACAACTGCTGGCGTCTCTCAAATTATCGCAGTGTTGATTTTTCTTCACTTTCGTTTTTATTTTTTAGTTAGAAAATGCCAAAGACAGACGAAAAACGAGTGAAAAATTTATATCTAGCTTGTGTTCAAATTATTTGCACTCAGACAAACGTCAGACAGTTTGTCTATGCCATACCAACTACTCAACTTTGGTTTTTTAGCACAAATTTCGACTCGAATCCGCTCCTGAAGCGGAGTCGAGTTGGATTAGGCTTGAATTTTTGGCCCAGGTTTTTCGTCATTTGAATTGAGTACTCCAGATGGAGTTTAGTTGAAAAGATGTTGAGATGACAACTGCTGGCGTCTCTCAAATTATCGCAGTGTTGATTTTTCTTCACTTTCGTTTTTATTTTTTAGTAAGAAAATGCCAAAGACAGACGAAACACGAGTAAAAAATTTATATCTAGCTTGTGTTCAAATTATTTGACCTCAGACAAACGTCAGACAGTTTGTCTATGCCATACCAACTACTCAACTTTGGTTTTTTAGCACAAATTTAAACTCGAATCCGCTCCTGAAGCGGAGTCGAGTCGGTTGAAGCTCATTTCAACTCAACACAAGTATACAAAAGGGCGACACGACCCAGCAAACATTTCCGTTCGAAAACGAATCATTAATAATTCTTAAAACTGAAGAAAACATCCGAATATGAATTCATTTATGATTCGATTTGGATCAGAAACATTGGGTAACGTGACACGGATATGAATCTTTTTTACGACTCATTTATGATTGGAAATTCCTTCATTAAAACGAATGTAAATAAGGCCCTTATATATTCAGTTAAGTGTACAATATATGAACCTTTTCTGAATTATATAAACGATTCAAATATGATTCATTTTAATGAAGGAATTTAGAGTTTCAGTTATTCGTTGAAGTTTTTTGTTTTTTTCTTACACTGTTTAGGTTTACACTTTATTGGTCTTTTTTTTTGTTAAATGAAACACTGTACAATTTTATAATCACTGACCCGCACTTAACAAAATCTTTACTGAAGTGAAGAATTTTAAAATTCGTTGAACATTGTTTCGATGTCTTGTCGCGACCGACAGGTCCCGTTATAATTGCCCCTTCTCCAAAAGAAATAAGGAAAAAGAGATCATTCAAGTTCGTTTTCCTTTATTTTTATATACAAGTCCTTGAGGATCTTCCAATATCCTTATTGTGCCTGTGCACATTCATATTTAACTCACATACATGAATCAAAATCGATAGTCAATATGCTCGTTTTGTTTTGCAAGTAAAATTTTGTAGTTTTTTTGTGCATCTTCAAAATATACTCAGAAAAATGAACGTTTTTCGAATACATATTCTTCAGATTTACTGAAGGAAATCTGAACGTTCACTAAAATGTTTGCTGGGGAGTTTGAAGCTCGCTTCAATACCTCTTGTAAACAGGGTGTAGGGTGAAGTACCACATGACATGAACATGACCCATGTCACTATCAATGTCTATGTCGATAAACCTTTGTATATGGAATTTATAGTAGTTGTAGCCTTGTGAATCGACGACAGCGACGTCCGGAACGCGAAAATCTTGTATACAGAAAAACTGACAGCGCCAAGACGGGACGACTCTCCAACCAAATATTCTCGAGGCTGAAAATACTATAAATTCCATATCCAAAGGATAAACTACGTTTAAATTGAGCTAAGATGTTTTTAGGGTTGCCAGATATTCAATTTTTAATGGTGTTCAACTGGCCAGTGAATTTGAATTTGAGGTTATTTTTACTTGCGACATATAGAATATATGGCAAGTATTGAATTCGTAAAAAAAATTGAGATGATGATATGACATTACGGTGATAGAGAAGTCGAAAAAAGTGGTCCGGCGATTCCGTCTGTCTGTCTGTCTGGAAGTTTACAGGCATCTACAGCCTTAACTACTGGTCCGATTGACTTCAAATTTGAAAATTAGTGGTTTGAGCAAAAACTCATATCCCATTTTTTTTTTACTTTTGTGTTAAGATCAAAATTTAGGGTAGTCACCATACGATTTTTTTTTGGCCAAAAACCAAAACATTCAATTTTCTCCAAAACGGCTCCTACGATTGCTCCTACGATTTTTTTTAAACTTCCTCGAGTTTTATTGTTTTTAACATTTATGTATTTTATGTAAATTTTTTCTTTGTATTGCTCCAAAACGGTACCTCCCATAGAACCGTTATTTTGTCATTAGATTTTCTAGAAAAATTAAAGTCCGATTTTTTTAAAAGTACGTATATATTGTTCAAAAAAGTTGAAAAACAAATTCATCAGGGGTGGAATCGTGTAAGCTGATTTTTGATAGTTGACAGTCAAATTCAAGAAAATTCGTCTGTGTAAGCTGATAGTCAAAAGTGAAAGTCATCTTTTTGTGACTTTTTCAGCTGACACCTCTTTAGGTGTCAATTTGATGCAACTGAACATTAGTGGTATATTTTTTTCTTGTGTTCTTCTATTTTTTTTTGGGAAAAATGAATGTTTTTGCAATTACAAAACAACGAAAATTAAAACCAAGATGAAATTAAACTCACACCAAGAATAATTATTTTTCAAAAACAATCCTCTGCAAAACATTCATTTCACATAACAATCATTCATTGGCTTCTTCAATATTTCCCCAACCAAAAGACATATGTCAAGAAAGTTATTATTTTGTGTAATCAACTCTGAAAACATTTACATCGCTCCCAGTGAAAGAAAAAAAAACTTGATTGTACAATGTACACAAGAAACTTCTTGACACACAGTCAGCTGACTGGATAGGAATAAAAAAAGGACACATAGATACAATATTCATATTCCCGTCTCTATTTTTGTTTCCTAGTTTGTGTCTCTAAATATTTGAAAGCACGTAAAACAACAACAATATCGGGTTTAAACATGAACTAAACAGAGTGATGCCAAGAATCCTAGAAAAAAATTTGATTTCAGAATGATCACCTTACACAGATGGAAAGTTGTTGACTATCACATTTGATAGTCAACCATCACCTTACACGATTCCACCCCAGATTATTAAGAGGACAAGATGGTTCTCCGGCCGCTATATTATGAAACTATAAGGATTGGCTGTATAAAGAATACGGTGATCGATAGAAAGGCAGATGCGATGTTTTTCTTGTATTAATTTTCAAAGCTTGGAAAGATGAATAATTGGAAAAGATTAATAACATGTCAATTTCTTTAATTCTAAGGTTTCGATACTCCAATTGCAATATTGGGGTGCATCTGAAACGTATAGGTTGAAAAACTATTTTTCTATTTAAGAATATTTAAACAAATATTGAAGACTATAAAAACCACGAAGAAAAATAAAAAAAAAATTAACAATACTGTTCTCTTCTATTATTTTAACTTGCCGTATATTTACACAACAAGTATTAAGTTACCGTATGGAACATGGAACAACTGATCCTAAACTTTTTCATCACATTTTTGTGTGTATAGTTCACCGACAAGCAGACAGCATAGTTAACAAGAAACATGCCGAGGAAATATTAAAGATATTAATATAATAATATTAATAATATTAAAGATATAAAAAAAAATCATAATCAAGCATTAATATGTTATTTACATACATAATACGTAAATATGACAAAATGGGAAGATATGGAAAACGAAATACAAGAATAGAATTTAGACGAGTATTAAAATGTGTTACCAAAAATCCCCCTAAAGGATTGTTACCTAGGTTACAATGTAAATTGTAATCAGTTCGTTTCGTATTTAGAATGCTGTCAACGGATAGGACTCAAAATTATCCCAAAAATATGCAACATCTTTCGTTCAGAATGGAATAAAACCTTGAAAAAAAGTTGACTTTGAATTCATAGTCCAAGTACTAAAGTAGATAAGGTGCAACATTGTTCAATGTCACCGTAGCAGTGATGCATCGGTGTTGGGAATGCAAGTAATACGAGAACTATGGGATTAGTGTGGTTGTAAAGCTAAGAGAAGCACAGCTAAGGAATAGCTTTGCTGAATTTTTGCAGACTAGAATCTTCTTGAAGTTGGGAAGCTATTTGTGTCAGGCCAGAAAAGTCAACCATCGACCAATTTTTCACATCCTGTAAAAAACCTATGAACCCAAATCGACACCCACCACCTTTTCATCGATTTTAAGGCCGCGTATGACAGCATCTACAGAGACGAACTGTATAAAGCTATGTCTAGTTTTGGCATCCCTGCCAAGCTCGTTCGCTTGTGCAAAATGGCATGGAGAACTCACGCTGTTCCATTAGGGGGGTTCACATGGACCAACATGCTCGACAACATGGCTCGTTGGCCATCAATGCTCGATCATGTGAACACAAAGATAACTGCTGGACCAACATGTTGGACGGATTTCAAAATTTTTTGATAACTAGGGTGGCTTGTCCAACCAACCAACTTGTGCGAACGGATGCTCGACAACTTCGGTGTTGTTGCAGCTAACAGTATCACAGTAAATAATACCGAAGTGGGATTTACTTCACAATTACTTAATATATATACATATATTTTCATCGTTGAAATATTTGTGAAATCAAGTTTTATAAAATTTCAATTTGAAATAAAATGTCATTTAAATAACAACGTTTTTAATAAATTAAAGAAAGAAATAAATAAGAAAAACAAAAGCTAGGCACAAACAGGTGTTAATTTTCATTTCGTAAATGTCTCGGTCGCGTTCATATCGTGCGGGAATAATGGAAAAAACCTCCACCCTTCCGTCGCATATCTTTTTCTTTATTCTCAATTTTTTTTCTTTTTTTCTTTCGTTTCCCTTTCTTCCTATTCTTCTTCGAGAATTTCATTTATGATTTAATGAGCCCAATTTTGTTTCGGCATAGACGCAATATGCCGAAACAAAATGGGGCTATAATTGGGCTTGCTATAAAAATTTTAAAATAATGATGTTCGACAACATCAGCATTCATGTGAACGCAAAGTCGGATGTTTGGTTCGTTTTGACACCGAGCCAATGTTGTCGAGCATGTTCGTCCATGTGAACCCCCTATTAAGGTTGGCTTACGAGCTTACAGAACCTTTCGATGTCAAAAAAGGATTCAGACAAGGCGATGCACTGTCATGCGATTTCCTTAACATCGTTCTTGAGAATATATTGCAGAACTCCACCGTCAACATCAGAGGCACTATCTTTGAAAAATGGTTTAGTGGGAAGAACACAGCGTGATGTCAATGGCGCCTTTGTGAGAATTGAGACAGAAGCGGCAAATGGGCTTAGCTGTAAATGAGGGCAAAACGAAGTATATGCTGTCTTCGAGGAAGAACACCCACTACCGATGGCTCGGACAGAACGTCACAATAGACGCATACAACTTCGAGGTAGTAGAGGAGTTTGTCTACCTAGGCCTACCTAGATCAGACGAAGAATAACTCTTGCCAATATCGCTGTTTCTTTGGGCTAAGAAAGCAGTTGAGTGGAAAAGCCCTCTGTCGAGCAACTAAGGTGAAATTGTACAACACCTTTATCATCGCAGTCCTGCTGTAACTGTGCAGAAGCATGGACCTTGACAGGAAAGTTCTTCTCGTCATCTTTGGCCCCGTTTGCGTTGAAGGGGAATGTCGAAGAAGATATAACAGCGAACTTTACTTGTTCTACAACAACATGGACCTAGCCAGAAGGGTCAAGGTTCAGAGACTCAGATGGTTCGGATATTTAGAGCGGATGGACACCAATGCTCCGGCCCGGAAAGCCTTCGACACTATTCCCGAGGGACGTAGAAGTAGAGGAAGACCGCGACTCAGATGGGGCACACAAGTGGAAGAGGACCTCAACTGTAGACAGCTAGCTATAGGGACCGAACTGGCTGGCGAAGACAGTTGATTGAGGCCCAAATCCACAACGGACTGTAGCGACCCTAAGTTAGTAAGATTATATATACTTAAAACTCTACGAAAAAAAAAACACAATTTACGAATAGGTACTTTTTCTATTTCCCAACAAAATATATTTAGGTATCATGAACTCCATCGAAATCAATACATTACAGGACTTCGTGTTGTATTTTCGTCTATGTGTCTAATTTTTCATTTGACTGTTATGTCCTTGATTCCATACATTCGATTTCTTTCATTCTATGTCCAATCGGGTTACTTTGAATACTCTCCAATATTTCCTTTTCTGGACAAGTTAAGACTCCGACACCAGTATTCGCATAAAATTACAAACAATGCAATGATGAAACCTGGAAAAAGTAAATGAGAACATAAAATGAAAATATTTTCAAGTTTTCCTACCGATAAGCAAAACAAGAAAGCATCCTTGCATGTCAGTTAAATTAACTTTATGGTTGGTTATTTGTCCCAGAACGCCCTTTCCTCTGCATTTGTCTTTGAGTGGCAAATTAATCTTATGCCATCGATCTAGAAAGCCCATTTGGTGAAAACGTTTTATTTCGTCATTAATCATTGACATATATGGACTATTCATTGGCATAATCAGACCAATTTGCTCTTCAACAAAATCTTCTTTGCCTAAAAAAAAACCACATGAAGAAAGTCAACTATCGAAACTTTAATCCATGAGCGAAAAATCACCTAATACAAATTTACATTCCTTACTCTTCTCGAAATGTTTCTGAATGGTTAGTTCAAGATTAATCCGCCAGTCAATATTGATGCGGTGCCCTTTTTCTACTGCTCCGATATTTTCTGTGCTCAAATTGTTGTACACCGTAGCTTTTTCTATGAATTTCTTAAAATCCTCTCTGTTCGATAGCTTCAATTGTAAATTTCATAATATGTTCCTTGCATGAATTGAAAAAAAAAAAAACAAAGGTTTTTAACTCTCACCGTTGAGTACTTCTCAAAAAATGTTCCATTCCTCAGTCCAAACTGCTCTACTTCACTGTGTTGAAAAGTCTGAAACAAAAAGTCGATAGCCGGCTGGAATTTAGGAAACGTTAAAAATGCAACCAAATTTCCGCAATATGTTGTGACAAGAACTAATACAGCAATCCACCAAACACCAACAATTAGCCTTCCACTATCAGCTCTTGGAAGGTACATTCCACCTGCAATTGGGATTTCTCTGAGTTTTAAACTCGAAGAAATAAATTAATATAATTCCATATAACCTTGTTGAAGTAGTGCTCCGTAGACATACCAAAAACAGCTGTTTATCTTGCACAGTCCTTTGGTACGGAGCTCTTCCTTTGGCACAAGGATATTTATCAGATAGAGCAATGGGGCTGTGGTAAGGAGGACTCCAATTAGAGCTGCCCAAGTCTTGCATGCAAAAATATAATTTCAATTAAAGGCACATTAAACAAAATCAAAGAATTAAAACCTCGAGAGTAAATGGCGCAGTAAATAAATATATTCGACTAACTTCATCGGGTCGTCTCGATAAAAAAGTGTACTTTTGAATGCTTATTGGACTCGTGTAATTAAAAGGCTTTGATTCGGGGTCATCAATGGAACAAGCCACTGCTGCTATGAAAAACTTTTCGATTAAATTATAGTAGTTTGTTATTATTTTCATATAATCGTATGCTTGAAAATATTTTACCCGATTATTTTGAATAAGTTCAACTACAGACGGTGGTATAAAATGGGTCAGGCTGCCATACAGGTCTGTAATTGACTTCGAAAAAATAGTGAAGCATTTGAATTGTGAAATGGTGTAGGTACATTTTGCAATTAGAATTTTACACTACTACTTTAAATGTCGGCCAAAAGAATGTTACAAACAAACAAAAATAAATAAATTAAGCACCACCTATAGCCTATGCTTTCAGCACCTGAAAACCTGGTAAATTTTTTGTCTGTTGCCGCGAATTTGTATTTGACAATATTCACTTATGACTTGTTTTCGTCAAATCTTGCCTTAACATTTTTTGAGTAGTTCGAGTAGAGTAAGTGAAGTAGATATGTATGTATATTGGAATGCCTATTATTCCATAGCAGGCGCATTTCACTTTTTCACTGAAAAATTGAGATCCTCAAAACTGCGCCAACTAGAGAAGAATCAGTCTACTTAACATCGCTACAAGATCCTCTCTGCCGTAATATGTGAACGTCTAAAGCCTTTCGTCAACAAACCGATTTGCCCTTACCCATGTGGCTTCAGGCCAGGAAAGTGCACCATCGACCAAATTTTCACGTTGCGGCAGATCCTGGAAAAAACCTATGAACTCCAAATCGATACCCACCACCATTTTATCGATTTCAAGGCCGCATATGACAGCGTCTATAGAGACCAATTATATAGAGCAATGTCTAGTTTTTGCATACCAGAAAAACTCATCCGTCTGTGTAATATGACAATGGAAAACTCAAGCTGTTCCATCATAGTTGGGAAAAACCTAACAGACGCTTTTGATGTAAAAAAAAGGTTTTAGACATGGCGGTGCGTTGTCATCATATTTCTTCAACTTCATTCTTGAAAAGATTGTGCAAAGCTCCAACGTCAACAACAGAGTCACAATTTTTTAAAAGTCCGTCCAGCTACTAGGATACGCAGACGACATTGACATAATTGGAAGAACACAGCGTGATGCTAGTGGAGCGTTTGTGAGTCTTGAGACGGAAGCCAGGAAGAAGGGTCTAGCGGTTAACGAGGGCAAGACCAATTAATACTTGTCTACAACACCAGCGCTGAAATCAAACGAAGAATCACTCTTGCCAATCGCTGTTTCTTTGGACTTAGAAGGCAACTGAGTAGTAAAGTCCTCCCCGAGCAACTAAAGTGACACTCTACAAAACCCTCATCATCCCGGTCCTCATTTATGGTGCAGATACATGGACCATGACAATATCCGATGAAAACCCTTTGGGCTGCTTTGAGAGAAAAACTCTTCCTGTCTGCATTAATGGAGAATGGAGACGAAGATTCAACCAAGAACTGTACGAGCTGTACAGCGACACTGATCTAACCAAAAAAGTTAAGGTCCAACGACTTAGATGGTTGGGTCATGTTGAGCGAATGGAAAATAATGCTCCGGCTCGTAGAGTCTTCGAATCCAACCCGGAAGGACGTCGCAGAAGAGGAAGACCGCGACTCAGGTGGAGCACACAGGTGGTAAGGACCTGAACCAACTTGGCGTGTGAAACGGGTGGCGTACGAATGGTCGACAAAAAAAATTGTCAACTGCCCAACTGAAAACTTTACAGACTGTTAAAATGTCGATTGAAGTTCGGTGAAAATGTCGACTGTTGTAAAGAAAGAAACAAGAATGATTCGATGACTGAAATATACAGAAGATTATAGCAGATTGATAAAAGGAATGATGACTGTAAACTTTAACAGTTATCTGAGATTTCACATGCATGCGGCGAATGTAAACATTAACAGTTAATCGAGAGTGACTTGTTGATTGACAGTGACAACATAGAGAATATATAATACCTAGAGTCACGACTTCGGGTGTTCGCTCTCTATTTGCCTACAAGCTGCAATTTGATCGTTTTGTACTAACCCAGTGAGAATGTGTTAGTTTTCCAATGCTTTTTAAATGAGAAACTGCACCAATACATTCGCACTGAGTTAGATACAATGCTCAGGTTGGAGTTGAGGTGGGTTTCATGGGCTCAGATTTCGAAAATAAGATTCCGTTGAGCTCAGCATTTTCAAAAAAAAAAAACTTAAACATAAAAAAAATGCATGTAATATGAAAAATAAATACGTTATATTGTTTCTTTGCACTTTTAACACATAATTGCACTATAATTTACCAATATTTGTATCAAAAATCTTAATAAATCTTTAAAAAAAAGTCGTGCGTTTAGTCTCGTATTTGCTGTAGTGGATGTCTGTCACTTTGGGTTTGTGCATCAGGAAAAAATGTTTGTCACAGCTGAGTGCTCACTCTTTTGTCACCTGTTACACAGGTTCACGGACACGAAAAAAGAGAGGATTGTGAGAGTTCACCTCTTACACAGATTCACGGACACGAAAAAAAGAGAGGATTGTGAGAGTTCACCTCAGAAAAATGTTGAGGGTGTTTTCGGCAAGGGAGGAAAAGGTCGCGACTCTAGGTATTATATATTCTCTATGAGTGACAACACAGAGGAGGTATACCTAGAGTCGCAACTCAAGGCATTTTACTCTCTTTCGACTAAAAAAATTAAAGTTGATAAAATATACTACCCAATGTAAATGTATAGGCTTTTCAATGCATTTCAAATAGGAGGCCGAACCAATACATTTGCAATGGGTAGGCCTGTGTACTGGGCTCAATAAGGTGAAAAGCCTAGGCTCAATTTTAAAAGCCTGCGCTCAAAATTGAAAAATAAGAGTCAGTTAAATTCAAAAATTTAAAAAATAAAAAATAATTGTATGAAATTCATGTTTTAAGTATTTAAATAACAGTACAAAGTGCAGTGCATAGTGTTTTTTGCTTTTTAAATGGAATTCAACTATGATTTACGAATAAAAAAAACTAAAAAACACATTTAAACACGTTGGCAGAGTTTATTTCACCCTTAAAACAGTGCGGTCATGTCCTAATTGAATTTTTTTCACCTCTTTCACAAATTCACGGACACGAAAAATAAGAGTAAATTGAGAGACTCACCACAACATTTTTTGGACAGTGATTTTTGAAAAAAAGAGAGCGAGTTGCGACTCTAGGTAAATAGATTCTCTATGAGTGACAAAGTGAATGATGTTTACATGCATGCGGTGCCGCATCGACTATATAAGAGCCGACATTTTGATCAGTCGGTCTTTTTACCGATCGACATTTTGAAAGTTGACATCATAACCGTCGATTTTTTTAAATGGACATTTAAAAAATCGGCAAATCGTACTCAACTCATACGAAACTGGAGACAGCTTGTTAAGGACCGAGCTGGCTGGAGAAGTTTGTTGGGTGAGGCCCCGGTCTGACCTGGACTGTAGCGCCACCATAAGTAAGTAAGTAAGGAGACAGCGCGGCAGACCAAATTTGCGTAGGACCAGGACCTTGGGGTGCGGAACTGGATGGCGTCGCGTCGACCAACAATCGGAAAGCATGGAAAATTTTGATCAAGAAGGCTCGGGCTGGTTTCTGGTTGTGGTGGTGGACAAGGTTTCTGACTACCTGTGATTTCTTAAAGAACTAAATTTTTCTTTTCTACTAATAAATGAAGCCAATGAATGAATGAAGATCGCCACCTCAACTTAACAATAAATTATAATTTCTATGCTGTTCTAAATGAAATGAGAAAAAAAATTTGGCAATTTCTAGACTTTGATTTTCGTATTCGTGTAGTCAATGGTCGTCACATATACCTAAATTGAAAAGGTACATAGTTGCAGTAAAGTGGGTGCAGGTACGTGAAGACAGTTATAAGTACTTAATCAAAATGCTACGAATATGCTTAGGTTAAATACATACAGCGTCGTTTTCGTTTATGCTTTTTTCATCTTCCAATATCTTTGCATTATAAAGACGATATCTAAAAACATATGAAAGTTATTAGGCACTTATTTTCTACATTTATCATAAGACTTGCGTAAAATTAAGTTTCCGGGACAGTTCTCTGAGCAATTCAATTACAATTCCAGAAGATTGTAAAACATCTCCTTTTTCGTTAGTCTTCAGAATTTGCCAGGGAGGATTCTTTAAGAGATTATATGAAGTAGTTTTAATAGCACAAACACTTGAGACTTGTCTAGGTACATACATGATAAGTTACCACGTCCAAAGTTATATTTCGGAATCGTTCTCTGATATGGGGAAATATTGCATCAGTAGTAACAAATCCCAAAATCGGACTCCAGTACCCAACGTCAATGAATTCATAACTGCTTTTCACACTTTTCTTATCTTAAAATATATATTTTTTTTTGTAATTAATAAAAGGATACTAATATGAGGTTAAGAGAATACTTGAAACACGAGGGTTTTTTAAGTGCTCCTGAGTTTTGCCCCAAGATATTGCAGTTTTAAAGCGCCATTTCGAGCAGCTGCCACAAACACTGTTTCCCTTAAGATAATCCTATTAAAATTTATAGATATGTGTGTTTCATAACGTTTTACACTTCTTTTGTTTATATCTTAATACTTGAGTATAGTTAAGAAGTTTTTCTTGTTTTTCTACTTTAGTAAGACGTATTGCTTCCCACTCTTCATCAGAAATCTCCCCAAAAATTGACTCTTCTTCTCGAATAAGTTTAGACAGAGATGTTATGAATCCCATTGCTATTTCAGACATCAAACAATTTAAAGATTCCTGATGTGAAAATGTTTCAAAAATCAAACTGTATATGCTTAAAGCTTATTAACAACAAAAACCTACTTGACACATTGGATTTGTCTCATTTACTGTAATGGCAATATTAGCCCCCTCGTTTAAGTGCTGTGTCAAACTTTCAAAAATCCAGTTTTCATTATCACTCAAATCGAAGAATAACCATTGATTGTGGATGTGAAACATTTTTAATTCTTCAGCGACTTCAACAATATCCTCAATGGATTTTGAAAATACTATAAACTGGTTATTTCGACTTTTTGTGAATGTATGCAAGACTTTTCTCATTTGTGATCTCTTCCGTTGACTTCTAAGGTTATCATCGAAAGTATAAATGTACAATGATATGGGATCCAATTTACTGTTCGAATTGTCATGAACAAGGGCCTCAATTATTTGAGAATTCTGGTTAACTGTTAAACATTTGTTTAAAAGAAAATTCGCAGGATATGTTATTTATGTTTCAGAGTTACCAATTGTTTTGTCAAGTAGGAGGACACATGATTTCCATTTGAGGGCATTTTGAACCTTTATGTCAAGCAATAGTTGGGGGAGTTCATCTCCTTTTGTGATGACTGGAATCTGCAAATCATTAACATACATTTTCAGTTTGTTAAACGTACATTTATTAGATATGTTAGGACTTTTTGTTTACCATAAGCGCTTTATTCGACGGCAAACGAGCACATTCCGAATCGGTGATGGCAAACATGAGAATTGAATTAATTTGTGTCCTGGTGAAGAATTCCCAAGTTTTCTCACAATCCATGATTGTTATCGCAGCTATGAAATCTAAAAGAAGTTTCCGCTAACTAAGGATATCTGCTATATGACTTTAATTTATGAGGTAATACCTTTTTTCAAACGCACAGGGCTCCATGTGAAGAATTTTAAATTAACACCTCCATTTTTTAAATTCTCACGAATGGTATCGGCAAGAATTTTTTGCAGATCATGCAAAACGTCAGATCCTTTTTGTTGAACGTAGTCTTGATCCACCACCACGGCTTAGAATTGTTGAACAAAAATCAATGAAAAAGTTTTTACTGATGAAACATATGATTTTTACAAACCTAGTGATGCATTTATACTCAAAAACGATGAAGAATCATTTGCTTGACACTTTTGAATAAGGAAAACAAAGAGTGTAAAACACACAACACACATAGTTGTAGACTTCATGTCATTACCACGTTCAAGAAAGAACTAAAGAGATATATTACTTTCACTTATCATGAACGATGTGAAAGTGAATAGAGCATTGCATGCGAGAAAGACGATTTCAAATTCAATTACCTAGTATCGTTTTCCTTGGCATTTAAAACTACATACATGAATGATTTTATTTTGTTGGAAGAATTTTTTAGTATACCCATATATTAGGTAGATATATTCAGTTATACATTCATACATACATGGACAAGAATGTTTTGAACAGGTGTTTGAATGTTACAGAATGTCGGAGAACAAATAAATCAGAGCAATCAAAAGCCCAGAACCAGAAGGGGTAGAAAAATAAAAAAACTAGAAAGGTCTTCAAGGTTTTTGAAGAAGCAATTTTAAAGCATATAACACGCAGGAGGCCTACATAGCGGCGTTACATAGAAGGACAAGACCAAGACCTGCTTGTGATTGTGAGTCGTGACTCGTGAGCTCTAAGAGCAAAAGAGGAGAGAGAAACACCGACTTCTCAAAGTAAAGTAGAGGGAGTATTCCAAGCTTCAGCTTGAAGAAGTTGAGAGAGCAAACAACAATAATGAAGCTCGGAGGTCTTATCAGAAGTTAAAAACCTGGCTAAAGGTCATCGAGCAAGAAGCGATGCCTGCAGAGATGAGGGAACGTCATACCAAGTAGAATATCAGTCGATGGTCAGAACATTTCTGTAGACTGTTACAGCGACGACTAACAAAATCGGCTATCAGACAGAAGTCATTCATTACACACGATGATAGGCAATATCTCCGTGAACCCGATCGAAAAGAAGTAAAAACGGCAACATCACGGCGGACAAAGCCGTTGGACTAGATGGTTTAGATACTAAGCGGTTCAAAGCAGCAGACACGAGAGAGTGCACCATACCTAACGGTTGGAAGAATGCATGCCCGACGAATTGGACCACGTGCGTTGTTTGCCCGATTTTGAAGAAGGGAGATTCACTTAACTGCGCCAACTACAGAAGAATCAGCATTTTAACATCGCTAATGAGACCTTCTCTTCCGTAATATGTAAACGTCTGAAGCCTTTCGTCAACAACCTGATTGGTCGACCAAATTTTCACTTTGCGCTAGATCCTGGAAGAAAACCTATTATTTATACGACAGAAAAATCACGCTTCTCCATCAAGGTTGGCAACGAGCTTACGGAATCTTTCGATGTCAAAAAAAGATTCAGACAAGGCGATGTACTGTCATGCGATTTCTTTAACATCGTGCAAAACTCCACCATCAACACCACAGGCACTGTTTTCGAAAAGTCTGTTCAACTTGACAAAATGTGAACAACACAGCGCCTTTGTGAGAATTGAGACAGAAGCGACAAAAATGGGTTAAAGGTACATGAGGGCAAAACGAATTATATACTGTTTTCAAAGTAAACACCCAACAACCATGGCTCTGACAAAACGTCACAGTAGACAGACGCATATAACTTCGAGATAGTGGAGGAGTTTGTCTACCTAGCCTCCGCTCTTAACACGGGCAGTAACACCAGCGCAGCGCTGAGATCAAACAAAGCATATCTCGCTGTTTCTTTGGGCTAAGAAAACAATTGAGAGGCTTTACCTCTCTAAATCAACTAACATAACTATACAATACCTTCATCATGCCAGTTCTGCTGCAATAGTGCATAAGCATACACCCTTATTGCGAAGATCAACTATCAATTAATAATTGCCATTTATCAATCAACTTTATTAAATTGTATTGTGACTGTCAACTCTCAATTTTGTTGATCCATTGTGATTTTTTTGATTGTCTATTGTGTATCGTGAACAACAATTTTCATCAATTTTCTTGTCAGCTGTCAATCGTAAATTTGCAGTTAATGAGTTCAGTCTGGGTATTAAAATAGCTAAAAGATGTGGGTTTCAAACAACAAAAAACAGTTGAACAGATTGGTCCAGTTGATGGAAGAGAACGTAGAACTCGCCAAGGAAATTTGTTCAAAGCTGTGGATAATGCAAAGTGGGAAATAATTTGTGTAGAGCTAAATAGCCTAGGGCCTCCAGAATGAACTTCAGAAAAGTGGCAAAGAGTATGGATCGATCTAATATGCAAAATAAACAGGCTTCACCAACTCAGCGATTTTGAAGAAGCTGTTGTAGGTTTATAAGGATTCAATACTTGCGTTAATCCACCTGGAAGAGAGTTTGGTTTTAAAATTTGTATCACCTGCAATGAAAATGATATGTCAATTGAAGACGCCACACATGGGCGATCAACAGATCACACTAACCTGGTTCCAAGTGAAGGTGTTGAGCAACAGAAGAAAAAAACTCCTAGGAAGGAAACACTTCAGGAAGATCGTATATCCTTTCTAGAAAACAAAACTGGGCATTCACAATAGAATAATATTTTATCAATTCATGTTCACAGTACCGATTTTAAATTCAATTGATAAATTCTATCAATCGTCAATCGGTTGATAGTTGATCTTGGCAATAAGGGTGATACACACTGACAAAATCGGATTAATGTGCTTTAGGCTGTTTCTTAAGGAAAGTTCTTCGGGTTACCATATGGCTCCACCTTGGCTGAATGGCGACATTTCATCTGTGATAAAAAAACGAGATGCTGCCTACAGCCAGTGGAGGTGATATAAGGAAGAACATTTTCACCAAACTTATCGCAAACTTCGAAACTAAGTATAGTCAGAATGATAAGGCCAGCAAAAGTGAATTTTTATGAACAAAAGCTTGGTTCTTCAGCCTCATCTGACGACATTGATTGTGATGCTCTCAACAGGAAGTTACTTCAATGCCACCATCTACACTCACCGCAAATTACATACATAGTTTAGATGAACTACCTGATGTCAGCAGCACTTTCAATTATATTGGGTTACAAGATGAAGATGTTGTTGAGGCAATCCTATCGATTAAATCAAATGCTATTGGTCTCGATCTCAAAAACTCGAAATTTGTAAAACTTCTGCTTCCGTACTTACTGCCATATGTAACCCATATTTTCAACAATATACTCACAACCTCGGAATTTCACATGGAATGGAAAAAGCCAAAATTGTCCCTTTTCCCAAAAAAGCTTCAGGTACAGTGTCAGAATTTTGTCCAATAACCATACTTTGTTTTCTTTCAAAGGTTTTTGAAAAAACAGTTTTTAAACAGATTCAACATTACTCATCTTCGAATAATCTTTTGAGAACATGTCAGTCTGGTTTTCGTCCTCAACGCAGTTGGGAATCCGCATTACTTTTATTGATTGACGAAATACGAAGTAGAATGGACAGTGACCACTTAACTCTCCTAACCCTCTTAGGTTAGGTTAGGTTAGGTTATATGGGCTGACGGTTGATTTTGTTACCATCACACTTAGATCAATATAGATCCTTTGTGATACCCTGAAGTATTGTAACTTCTGAAAAAGTGATTTAACCT
>CAKKXW010000003.1:1844986-1855343 GCA_920937365.1 Sphaerophoria rueppellii | reverse complement strand
CCAAATAAAGATTATTTCAAATTTAAAATTAAATTGTTTTACTCGGTGGTGTTCTCTAACGAGAACACAAATTCAATTTTTTTTATAATTTAAATAAACTTAAATAAAATTTATATATATATACTAATAATGTAAAAGTAGGCGGCTACCACTCCCCCTCACTGAAAAATTTCACATATTCAATTTTTTCCATTGTATGTACCACATGACCTATCACTATGCCACATTTCAAGTTTCTATAGGGCAACGGGAAGTGCTTCATTATTTTGATGATCTGTTAGTGAGTGAGTGAATCAGTCAGTCAGTCAGTTACGATTTTCGTGATTTTAGGAACATTGTATTTTAGAAACTTACTTACTTACTTAAGGTGGCGCTACAGTCCGTTGTGGATTTGGGCCTCAATCAACAGTCTCCGCCAGCTAGCTCGGCCCTCAGTTAGTCGTCTCCAGTTTTGCACTCCAAGTTGATTGAGGTCCTCTTCCACTTAAGTCGCGGTCTTCCTCTCCGGCTTTCCGGGCCGGAGCATTGGTATCCATCCGCTCTAAATGACCGAGCCATCTGAGTCTCTGGATCTTGACCCTTCTGGCTAGGTCCATGTCGTTGTACAACCCGTAAAGTTCGCTGTTATATCTTCTTCGCCATTCCCCTTCAATGCACACAGGGCCAACGATGACCCGAAGAACCGAAGCTTAAGGCACTTTCATCCGATTTTGTCAAGGTCCATGCTTCCGCACCATACATCAGGACTGGGATGATGAGTGTGTTGTACAGTTTTACCTTAGTTACTGGAGGGAGGACTTTTCCACTCAATTGCTTTCTTAGCCCAAAAAAACAGCGATTAGCAAGAGTTATTCTTCGTCTGATCTCGGCGCTGGTGTTATTGCCCGTGTTTATAGCGGAGCCTAGGTAGACAAACTCCTCCACTACCTCGAAGTTATATGTGCCTATTATGACGTTCTGCCCGAGCCGTCGGTGTTGGGTGTCCTTCCTCGAAGACAGCATATACTTCGTTTTTCCCTCATTTACCGCTAAACCCATTTTTGCCGCTTCTGCCTCAATTCTCACAAACGCGCCATTGATATCACGCTGTGTTCTTCCCATTATATCAATATCATCGGTGTACGCGAGAAGTTGAACAGATTTTTGGAAGATAGTGACTCTGCTGTTGACGTTGGGGTTCTGCACTATCTTCTCAAGAACGATGTTAAAGAAATCGCATGACAGTGCATCGCCTTGTCTGAATCCTTTTTTGACGTCGAAAGATTCCATAAGCTCGTTGCCAACCTTGATGGAGCAGCGTGAGTTCTCCATCGTCATTTTGCACAAGCGAACGAGCTTGGCAGGGATGCCAAAACTAGACATAGTTTTATACAGTTCGTCTCTGTATATGCTGTCACACGCGGCTTTAAAATCGATGAAGAAATGGTGGGTATCGATTTGGAGTTCATAGGTCTTTTCCAGGATCTTCCGCAACGTGAAAATTTGGTCGATGGTTGACTTTCCTGGCCTGATAAGGACCAATCAGATTGTTGACGAAAGGCTTCAGACGTTCACATATTACGGCAGAGAGGATCTTGTAGGCGATGTTAAGTAGACTGATTCCTCTGTAGTTGGCGGAGCTTAGAGGATCTCCCTTTTTCAGGATCGGACAAACAATGCTGAGGTTCCATTCATCGGGCATGCATTCCTCTGACCATGCTTCTACTTGACTAGTTTTACAAATAATGTGAGTTTGAAACTTTTGGCTTCTTTTGGTATAGAAGTTAGACGGGTGTGGAAAATGCCCTGAAATATTCCCTGTAAATAAGGGTGTAGTGCCAAATTGCTAGAGAACTTGGCTGCACACTACCGTGCCCCTTGATAGTGCATACACATTACAGTATCTAACAGTGTGTACACATTACATGTAGATAGCCATAGAGATATAGAAAGGTAGAGATATAAAGTGTGTACACATTACATTATTTTTCTTATTTCAGATTTTTTTCTATCCTGTGATCCCCTCCGGAAAAAATTCTATATCCACGCCTTTTTGGAGTCTGAAAAGATTCCACAAAAGTAAACTGATAGAATATTCTTCAGAATAAAAACAAATCAATCACGGTCGATAAGTTCGATGTTGATTTTTTTACAGCTTTATGACCCATTTTCAAAGCTATGCCACGCCTTTTTTTTAATAGTCTGACGCGCTACTTAAACACTGAAGCAGTCCAGCCCCCTGCCCTAACTATTTCCACACAAAAAATCATGTCATATTATTGCTCCGTTGCGACATGAAAGCCTAAAAAACAAACAAACAAGTTGACCTTCCCATTTAACAAAAATTATTCTACAAATCTATACCTTAAATTCAATTCAGATATCATCGCACACGTTTTTAAATTTTTTTGAAAAAAATGTTTTTGTATAGTATGGTAAAGCTTCATTATTTAATTAGAAAAAAAGCATATTTTAAAAGAGGGGTTATTATCTATATCTCATTAATTACATAAAACCTTTTCTCGAAAAAAATGTTTCTATTCGGTATTTCAAGGAATGTTTATTCATTCCGCGCACCATCCATTATTTGCAGAAACTTAAATTCCTATAATACAATTTCTTAAATTCCTTAAGGTTAAGGATTAAGTCCTCCGAAAAAGGTGCAGAAGGCATAACAAGCGGCAGCCGCAAATTACTCAAAGTTAATCAGAAAAAATGAAGATTCATGAATGTTTTCCAATTAACTCAAAACGTGAATGGGAAGAATACGAAACGTAAATGTAACTCTTTGTCTTGTTGGCCTTCTCTTTTCCATTTTAGTTGGATTGGAAAGAAGAATTTACAGTAGTAAAAGAATCACTAAGAGCGTCAGTTATTTACTCTTAAAGAAAAAGTATTAATTGGAGGTAAGTAATTCCCACCAGACGTGCGTTTTTGCGCTGACGGTAGTTGACTATAGTTGTTATGTCAAAAATGGTTGATGTATCATAAGCTGCGTTTTATTATTCTCACTAACCCATATGGGTTAATTTTTTGCACACAAAGCAACAACAACCTGTAACCCCGATGCCTATCGGGGTTTATTTTTTAACTCTAAAATGTGTTCTAACTATGGCGGATAGATGGCGAGTGTGAGACAAAAAAGAAGTTATTGTAGAAAGATTTATAAATATCAGCCTAATAATTAAAAAATAACACGTATTCTACTCTTAGCTACAGTTTTATGAAGCCATAGGATAAGAGTCAATTCAATTAGAATAAATAAAAACAAGTTGTTTGTGGAAAAGCAAAATTAAATTTATCAGGGTTGCGTCTCGGATAAAAACATAGCTTGAACTTCACCCTTCATAACCCAGATCGTTTTATTATCACAAGGTAACCCATATGGGTTAGTGAGGATAATAAAACGCGGCTATAGTTGGAACTAGTAAGAAATAATTGAAATCATCCAAAAACGCTTTTTAGTAAATTCCTGGTTCCGGATTCGCTGAGAAACTATCAATTCAATATCTAGTATGGTGCTTTTAGATAAATAAATGAGGAAAGTCTTTATTTTCTGAAACTAGTTCAACATTTTTTTAAAGCCGACACAATACATAAAAGCAATAATTTCAATTTAAAACTAAACTACTTATGAACTAATATCACTACAGAACCGGAACATAATCAAGTTTTTAGGTCGGAATCATCAGTTAGTTTCAAAAGTCTCACTTTATTTGGCTAAAGTCAAACAAACTGCATACACTGCATGTTATAGACCATGCAGTGTATGCTCTTTCGATTGCTGAAGCCGCATCGATGGCGAGGATTTTTCGCGCTCTTCGTTGAGTTCACGAAGGAGTTTCTTTTTCTTGCTATCCAAACAGAACGTCATGCTTCTGTTGAGTCTGGGTTAGTTTCTGGCGCGGTTCAGAGACGCGTTCTTCCAAACGATGAACATTTGAAATTTGTTCGACGACGGACGACCTCAAGAATACAATAAACGTTATATGAGATCTGTTTGGGGAAGAAAAACCTTACCTCGGATTTCTCCTTCATCCTATCCTGCCCTGCCTTTTCCCACATTTTGTGCTCCTTCTGGTACTCGCGCTTCAAACTGCCGATTTCGTCCTTCAATTCATTGATTTGGGTTTCCTTATGCTTGACTTCTGCGAGAGCGTCATTAAGCTTCCCCTCCGAATTGTCGTTCTCTCCGATGATCTTCTTAATCTCCTCCTCAGTCAGCTCCATTCTCCGCTGCGTCAATCTGGGCCATGTGTATTTCCATTTCTTATGGAAATTAGACCCTTACAAGGGTTGCGGTCTTATTTCCATTGCAACTTATAAATAATACCTTACTTAAAAATAAATGCCTTATTTCGGTTTTTCTGTTTTGATTAGAAACTTGGTGCAGGGAAACTCGTCACGAAGTCAGAAGTCCCGAAAATGGTTCTTGGAACTTCTGATACACTTTGGAATGTCAGAAGTGCCGAATTCGATTCCCAAATGATAAAAAAGTGAAACAACGAATGTTTATTAGCCGTCGACGAAATGGTCAGAGCAATTAATTTTTCAAGGGTGTTGAGGTTTCCTTTTATTTGGAAAAGCAAGCACTAGACTTCTAGTAATGCAAAGAAGGATTTTTGCAAGCATTTTAATGATTCATTTCCAGCATCTTTTTTAATTTCGACAATGAGGCCGATACGTAAAATTCAAGATGGATTTGATTTTATTGCGAGCGAAGCGATTTGTTTTATTTTCACACCCCAAATTGATTCTCTTTTGGGCATTTTTTTTTCCCTCTTGTATCCATCCATATTTCTGATGCAGCTTTTAATGGAATTGAAACAGCTCTGTTATTTTCGGTAACAGATAGATGTGCAGTGCATTAACGCCCATGGTATTAACACCCGCGGGTGTTAATTCCACAAACAAAAGGGGGCGGGTATTAATTCCTTTTTTAAATGGTACTAACACCCACGGGGGTTAATTCCTTTTTTTGGTGGACTTTTATTCCAATTTTAATTGGTGATAAAACCCACACGTGAAACAAATTTTAAAAAAGCGCAATACCTTAATATGGTGACGTTAAATAACTCCCGATGAAATAAGGCCGCTTAGGTCCTTATTTCCATTTCTTATGCAAATTAGACTCTTCAAGGGCTGCGGTCTTATTTTCATTGCAACTTAAATAATGCCTTTATAATAAATTCCTTATTTCGGTTTTTCAGTTTTGATTAAAAACTTAGCGCAGGGAAACTCGTCCCGATGTCAGAAGTCCCGAAAATGGTTTTCGGTAGTCCCAATTAAATTTTACTTCTTATGGGACAAAAGTCCCAAATGAAAAAAAAAGCGAAACAACGAATGTTCATGCTTAAAAAATAAACAAACAATTTAAATTCCTGCAAATACAAAAAAAAACTTATAAATAAATAGGACAACATATCTTTATTAGCCGTTGACAAAATTGTCAGAGCAATTAATTTCTCAAAGCTGTTGAGGTTTACTTTTATTTGAAAAGGTAACCACTACACATCCTCAAATGCAGAGAAAGATTTTTGCAAGCATTTCAATGATTCATTTTCAGCGCATCTTTTTGAATTTCGACTGAGAATAAGGCCGATACGTAAAATTTAAGATCGATTTAATTTTATTGCGAGCGAAGCGAGCTGAAAAAATTTTGCCCAAAAAAGAATCAATTTGGGGTGTGAAAAAAGAAAATCGCGCGAATTTTTTTCCGCTTGTGTCCATCCATATTTCTGAGGCAGCTTTTAATGGAATCGAAACAGCTCTGTTATTTAAGTTGCCAGATAGATGTTATAATAAGGGTATTCACGTAACGAGATAATTTTCTACTTTGCGGAAAAATAGAAAATTCCGCAAAAGATTTAAATAAACACCCGAGCAGAAAATATTGCGTAAACAAGGAAAACAAACAGCTGTTTGTTATACGTCAAAGCGAATTTGTTCAATTCACGTCGTTCGATAATTTATGTTAAAGTGTTTCTTTTTTTTATTCTAATTACATTTTAATTTTTGCTCTTCAAGATGCCAAGAAGTAGTTTTAAAACAAAATTCATTCATTCATTCATTTGTTTGTTGATTCTGATTGATATATTTTTTTTTTGGTTGATTTAATTTGACGAGAACTTCCCGCTTATGTCAGTTCAGTTGGAAGAAAGATGAATAGGCGCCAAATTAAACGTCAAAATAAACGTCATACATTTTCTCAGGTTTTTTTCTGCAGTTTCTGCTTCAAATTTGTGAGATAAAATTCTACGATTTGCAGAAAATTTTTCACATACAAATTTTGACAGCTCATTTCTATCGATAGAAAATTCTACGGTTTCTACGGTTTCTATGGGTTTTCCGCGTTTACGTGAATACCCCTAATATGATATTGGCTTCAAGTATACTGTGCTTGTTGAATACTGTTCCGTCACTGAACTTTGACATCCCAGAGTGCAGAAAAACGTTTGCATTGGAAAATGTTTTCTTAACGTCACATAGACTTAGAGCATGCCGCATGCGGTAATAACACTCGCGGGTCTTATTGCCAATTCGAAATGGCATTTGCATCCGCGGGCTTTAATTTTCTTTTATGGTGGGCCTTTTTTTCCAATTCAAAAAGGAATTAACAACCGCGGGCGTTAATGCCATGGGTGTTAATTCACTGCAACACACCCTCACCGAACTTTGACATCCCAGAGTGCAGAGGAACGTTTGAATTGAAATATGTTTTCTTAGGTGCAGTGCATTAACGCCCATGGTATTAACACCCGCGGGTGTTAATTCCAAAAACAAAAGGAACTAACCCCCCGCGGGTAGTAATTCCTTTTTTAAAAGGTACTAACACCCGTGGGGGTTAATTCCTTTTATTGGCGGGCTTTAATTCCAATTTTAATTGGAAATAAAACCCACACGTAAAACAAATAAAAAAAAAAACTCAATAACTTAATATGGTGACATTAAATAACGAAAATGGTCTTATTTCCCTTCGAAAACGGTTTTCGGAACTTTTGACACATTATGGAGGGTCATAAGTGCCGATTAAGGGTTTATTAAACCACTATGTAGTCCCAATTAAATTTTACTCTTCATGGGACAAAAGTCTCAAATGAAAAAAAAGTGAAACAACGAATGTTCATGCTAAAAAAATAAACAAAAAACTAAGTTCCTGTTTACACATTGAATGAAACTACAAAAAAAATCGTATCATTAAATAGGACCACGTTTCCTTATTAGCCGTCGACAACATGGTCAGAGCAATTAATTTTTCAAAGCTGTTGAGGTTTCCTTTTATTTGGAAAATCACACTACACATCCCGTTATGTAAATAAAGATTTTTTCAAGCATTTCAATGATTCATTTTCAACATCTTTTTGAATTTCGACCGAGAATGAGGCCGATACGTAAAATTCAAGATCGATTTGATTTTATTGCGAGCGAAGCGAGCGGAAAAAATTTTGCCCAAAAGAGAATCAATTTGGGGTGTGAAAGTAAAAAAATTCGCGCGAATTTTTTTATTTTCACACCCCAAATTGATTCTCTTTTGGGCAAAATATTGTTCGCTTGTGTCCATCCTTATTTCTAATGCAGCTTTTAATGGAATTGAAGTGACAGATAGATGCAATAAGATGATATTGGCTTCAAAAAGTATAGTGTGCTTGTAGAATACCGTACAGTCACTGAACTTTGAAATCCCAGAGTGCAGAAGAACGTTTGTATTGGAAAATGTTGTCTTAACGTCACATAGACTTAGAACATGCTGTATGTTTCAGCCGTTATGTACAGAAAAAAGACTTGAAAATATTTAAAAACTGTCCACTTATTTTATTATTTTACAAAATTTTTAAAGTTAATCGCGAAGGTCGGAAGCCCTGAATTTGATTTCTTGACTAATGACCCATCATAGTGGTTAAGTAGTCCCAAAATGAAATTCGCGCAAAGTGTTCATGTTCACACCCGAGAGTGAAATGATCACTTCCAAAAAATAATAGAACTCGCGGGTCTAAGTGCCACTTCCAAATGGCATTAGCACCCGCGGGCGTTAATTCTTTTTTATGGTGGGCTTTAATGCCAATTCAAAAAGGAATTAACAGCCGCGGGGGTAAATTCCGTTTGTTTTTGGAATTAACACCCGCGGGCGTTAATGCCATGGGCGTTAATTCACTGCACCGTTTTCTTAACGTCACATAGACTTAAAGCATGCGGTATGTTTCAGCCGTTATGTACAGAAGAAAAACCTTGAAAATAAATATGTAAAAACTGTCCACTTATTTTATTATCTTACAAAATGTTTAAAGTTAATCGCGAAGGTCGGAAGCCCTGAATTTGATTTCTGGACTAATGACCGATCATAGAGGGTTAGTAGTTCCAAAATGAAATTCGTGCAAGTGTTCACACCCGAGGGTGAAATGATCACTTCTTTTGGAAGTAAGATAATAACACTCGCGGATCTTAGTGCCAATTCCAAATGGGCGTTTGTTCTTTTTTTAAGGATGGGCCTTATTGCCAATTCAAAAAGGGGGTAAATTCCGTTTGTTTTTGGAATTAACACCCGCTGGCGTCAATGCCATGGGTGTTGTTAATTCACTGCACCTTTTTTTAGATTCCAGAATGCCAATTAAAAACGCCATTAAAGAAACAGAAAAAAAAAATCAATTTGATACATCAACACTTTCAACTCATCTTCTAGAGATGAGTTGGGAATAGGTAGAAATAGTTAAATTTAGACACATTAACACTGACCGCAAAAACGACAATTGTGGTTACGAATCGTAACTATTGGTGCGCAAAAATGACAAATGGTCAACTATAATTGACTTTAATCAACTATCGTCAGCGCAAAAACCTACTTCAGTACGCATTGAAAAGTATCGTTTGCTATGATTCTAAAAACATATCGTATGAATTGGCATGTTTCCTTATAATATTTATTCTTACGCATGGACACAATTCATAAAAGCATACAATGCAGGTATATGATGCATATCCTTTCCTCATTCATAAGTGTCTCGCTAGACACAAAAGTGCAGTTTAAAACAATTTGTTTAAAAAACATGGTACGTATACACATCTTGCCACATTTCGAAAACAAAACGTCTGTGAATTTCATGATAAACATTTTGAGTGTCCTCATAAGATGCTTCAGTAATATTTAATTGCACAAAAACGCAATGTTTTCTTGTTTTTTAACACAAGAGGAAGGAGCTTGTTGTACTAACAGGAACTTATGTAAAACATGAAATACTGTTCTAAATTTATAAGCATACGCGATGCATTCATTCTGGCAAATTTACTTGTAATTTATACACATTTATTCCTAAATGGCTTAAGTGATAAATCCTAATTAATACAAAAACTACAATCCCTTGAGATTAATACGTTCTAACACCTACATAACCTCTAATATATGTCAAGAAAAATAACAAAAATATATGAAGGTGTAATATAAGAGAGCTTTGATTCTGCCACACATATCGTTAAAATCTTTTCTTTATGTTCTGATGAATTTCCCCCCAACCTAACAAAGATACTACATAGATTGAAGTAGGTATATGCGAGTGGTGTATAAATTACATAAATTTCGTAATTTTTCTCGACAAAAACATTTATTTTCTGTTATTGTGAGAAGAATATTTATGAGAAACAGCATGAAATTTGATGAAATTTTTCTTTTGAAACTTTCCAACCGACAGTAACAAGGGTTAAACGCAAAAAGAAAAGAAAAATAATTGTAATCTCCAATACTGTATAGTGGTAACTGGACATCTTATGATATTATAAAAAAGATATATATTTTCAATTTACTTGTACTGTTTTTGTTATTTATTTATTTATTTATTTATTTATATTACAGTGGGTGGCCAAATTATAACGGTCATCCGAAATCCTTTGACCCAGAATTCGGTTCGAAAATTTCATATAAGAACTAATGTTCTTCAATTATTGTATAATTATTTAGAGACTATTGAACTATTATTAAACCAATAAAATTTAAAAGTTATGTATAACTTAACTAATATATGGTGTGATAAGAACAGTTTAAATGTAACTTTACTTACTTAAGGTGGCGCTACAGTCCGTTGTGGACTTGGGCCTCAATCAACAGGCTCCGCCAGCTAGCTCGATCCTTAGCTAATCGTCTCCAGTTTTGCACTCCAAGTTGATTGAGGTCCTCTTCCACTTGAGTGCGCCACCTGAGTCGCGGTCTTCCCCAGTTCCAGGTCTCTGAGTCTACCGAGCCAGTAAATCTCGCTTACCTGTGGTTACGAGGCCGGGCCTTTCGGAAGCTGTGATAAGGGCTCCCTGCATCCTCCTCTCCTTCTGGCGCTGAGTCCACCGCGTGAGTTCACCTTCTCCTGGAGTTAGTTGAACCTCACGTTTTGACCTCTGC
>CAKKXW010000003.1:1687205-1808005 GCA_920937365.1 Sphaerophoria rueppellii | reverse complement strand
TTGTATTTGTATTTGAAAGAATATTAACTTGATACAATAAGATTTAAATCTTTTCCTAGTATCTAGAGATGCTTACCAAGTGTTTAAAACTGACAATTATTTATAAAATTTAATAATAAAGTAAAGATTAATAATAATAATAAAAAAGAAAATAATAGAAATATTGATGAAAAATGAATGGCTAAATTGAAAATTTAATTATAAGAAAAAAGAGAAAAGAAAAAATTACAGAAACTAATTTTGTGCAGCTAAGTATACAAATATTTTCTTCCTAAAAATGGCTGGTGAGGTAATTCTCTGTATATCGATTGGAAGACTATTCCACAATCGAATAGCAGTTACAAAAAAAGATCGGTCTGCAACTGTATGTGTAAAACGCGGCAGAATCAATCGCAAGCCTCTTTGTGACTGAGCATATTGCAGATACTCCTCCAGGTATTCCGGACCCTTTTTATTAATAATATTATGAAGATTTATAACATTGCGAAACGAAAGGTATTTGTCTAGGCTTAGTCCACATAACGAATTCTGAAAGTGAGATACACTAACAAATCTTGGGATGGTATGGATGAAGCGCAAACAGTCGTTAAATGCAACATTAAGCTTCCGCTTGCATTCAAAATCAAGAGCAGGATAGACGGAGCAGTTAAAAGTAAAAAAGGGTAAGAGAAGACTTTTCACCAGATGTTGCCTTAAATTCGGGTTCAAAATATGAGACGAAGACCTTAAAGAGCGAAGACCAAAATAAATTCGTCTGATAGATTCAGAAACCGCATCACAACAACTTAATCTATCATTAATTGCAAAGCCTAAGTACTTCACTTTACTGACATATTCAATTACTTGCCTATTCAAAATTATTTTTGGAAAACCAGAAAGATTAACTCTGCTTCGACAACAGACCATACTTAATGTTTTGGATGGATTAAGGTTTAGCTTATTAAGGTCAGCCCATTTTTGTATGGAAAGTAGGTCTTCATTCATTCGAGCAACACAGTCTTCCATCAAACTCAATTCACGAAAATTATAAATTAAAACATCATCCGCATACATGTGTACGTGGCAATTGCGAACGACCTCAGGAAGATCATTTATAAATAACGAAAAAAGAAGGGGTCCAAGAACTGAACCTTGTGGAACCCCGCAGTTAACAATGTATGGGTTTGAAGTTCCTTGATCCGTAGTAATCCGTTGAACTCGATTTACAAGGTAATTCCGCAAAAGATTGAGAGACGTTTTCGAAAAATTGAATTTATTAGCTAGTTTAGAAATCAGAATTTGGTGGTCAATATTATCAAAAGCTTTAGAAAAATCTAATAGAACCATGATACCCAATTGATTTTTATCAAGAGCACAGCGAAAATCTGATGTTACCTTCAAAACAGCAGATTCGCAGCTGTGATTATTGCGAAATCCAGACTGCCATTTAGATAGTTTGTTGCTAGTTTGTAAGTAGGCTTGAATTTGAACAGCTATCAATCGTTCGAAAACTTTGCCGAAGAACGGCAGCAAACTAATAGGCCTAAAATCAGATGGCTCCGAAGGGTTATTTCTTTTCGGAATAGGTATTACAGTAGCGTTTTTCCATTGTTCAGGAAATTCACTGCTGTAAAGACACGTATTTATGATATGTTTTATGGGTGGAAGAATGAATGGCAAAATCAAACGAATGAATTTAGGTGAAATGTTATCAGGACCCACAGCATTAGATTTTACTAATCGTATAGCATTTAAGACCTCACTATCATCAACACAGTTAAATGAAAATCCACCATCATTATCTGAAACAATAGGTGGCAAGAACGTTTGCGACTGAGATGAAGCATAAAATGACTTCATTAACTGTGGGCTGAGAGGACATTTAGATAAATTTTTGCTTCCAGTGACACCAACTTCATTCAGATTTTTCCAAAGCACTTTAGAACCCAAAGAAAGGTCGAGTTTACGAAGAAAATAAGCCTTCTTACATGAGCGTATAAGAGATGTTACTTTATTGCGAGCAAAAACATATTGCCGCCTGTTGTATTCTGATGGATTTCTTTTGTGTTTTCTAAAAAAACGTTCTCTTTCCTGAATAAGAGCTTCAATATCCTTATTGTACCAAGGACAAAAGTTTGAAGTTTTTACTTGTTTAGTAATAATTGGGACATATTCATTGAAAAGTCTATCGAGTAAGCTATTAAATATTAGAACCTTACTATTAACATCAAGTGTATACAAAATATCATTCCAGTAGTAATTACCAACATTATTAAGCATATCTGAACAATTAAAATCACGAAACGATCTATAACTTATAGTTTTTGAAGCATTTGAGTTATTTACATAAAATTGAAACGAACAAAATAAGAAGTCATGTATAAAATCAGATGTCGGCCTAACTTGATCATTACATGATACCTTACTGCTTGAACTTGTTAAAAACATATCAATAAGTGAAGGATTCACCACAGATTGGAAACAGGTAGGCCATATCTTGTTAACAACAGTTAAGCTCAATCTGTCACAAAAGTAATGGAACAGGCGTGAAGTGGTACATTCATTAAGCAGATTCACATTAAAGTCCCCCCCAATCAGAATATCCGCATACTTTGAACTAAGACTTATTAAAGTTTCTTCCAGCTCTCTTAAATTTTCGTCTTTGAATGTACAAGGTGGGCAATACACAACAACTAAGAGGCATTTATCATTACCATTGTAAAGTTCAATGCATAGGAATTCTAAAATTGAATTAGTGGACGAATAAATGTGTTTGCTTTTGATATTTTCTCTGATGTACATGCAAACCCCTCCACCCCGGCTGCTACGATCGTTCCTATACAATTTAAAATCAGGAAAATTAACTAATTGGGAGGAGATGCTTTCGTTTAACCAAGTTTCAGACACCATGATAACATCCAGTTTAGAGCCGCTTAGAATTTGATATAAAACAGTAAATTTGGAACAAATACTTCCAGCATTGAGATGACAAACATTAAGACCAACATACGCATTACACAACACATTACAAATCGATCTAATATTATCAGGATTTGTACCAGCCATGAAAAATATATATATGCAAACTCACCCACCATTTAAAAGAAGAAAACTCTGTATAGCTACTACCTAAATATAAAAGAATATATGATAAATAAATTAAAAATACTAAAAATGTTAAACGTACATTTGAAAATGAAGAAAATGTGAATGATACGAAAGAAAATTCCAAAATATATAGTGAAAAAATTAATGTTAATGAAAAAAGAATAGAAAATTCAAAAATAATTAAGGCATTTTCAGACATAATATAAACATACATAAGTGAAATCAGGATCCACAAAAAATTCAAAAGTTTAATTCGAAAGATATTAAGCTAACATGATATAAGAGCAAGTTCAATGAAATGAAAATTTGTAATTAATGGTACTTGGTAAGCTGAGTTACAAATTAAAATGCGTTAGCCTATACAACAATGACTCCAGCAACACCTTCATCAGCAACAACAACTGCATCACTAGCAACATTAACAGCAACGACATCTTCACCAGCAGCAGCAACAACATTCTTATCAACATCAAATGGGAGAGACAAGGTATCATCACCACCAGATGCATCAGCGTTATCATTTATCGATGAATTATTTCCTCTTACGCCGACTTCATCTCCATCATTCAACAGAGAGCATGTTGATTGTAGATGAAACAAGTTATTTACATAGACAGGCCTCTTATCAACACTAACTCTGACATATACTTTGCCATATCTCGTAAAAACTGAGTGCAGAAGTTTTTTTTTCCGAAGATCATTCGCTTTCCGAAAGAGAGCATGATTTTGCTTAGTAAGGCTTTCATAAACTCTTACAAATTTATTACTTTGACCAAATCCAAGGTCATGTAAAGTAATTGATCTGGAATTGGTTTTGTAGTATTCGTTTACTTTCTTAAGCACAAAGTTTTTATCGTGTTCATGCGGAAGTCTTACTATGATAGCGCTCGATAAAGCATTGTGTTGCGGTTTCGTGCGTAGCATATGAATAGGCCGGATCGGAAAAGTGTTTATTTTTGTGCATAAATTGTTAAAAATTTCCTCGAGGTTTTCATTTTGAACAAAAGGAATTCCATGTAGAACGAGATCGGTTGCAATACTTTTACGGGCAAGTGCATCAATTTGTAGTTTTAATTGTGTGTTATCGTTATCAAGCACCTGTGCTTTAAATATTGAAAGCTCTTCATGCATAGAGTCGATTTCACGGCAGCGATTATCAAAGCTTGCCAGCTTGCTTTCACAATTGAAGACCAAGTGATTAATTGATCCACACCTTTCATTGAAATCCTTTTCAAGTGATTTTATCTGTGTTTTAAAACTATTTTCTATTTCATTGAAGCGTTTATCGAAAGTGCGGGTAATTTCATTTAATTCTTCCTTAAAAGTTGATTGAATTGTGTTTGTCAAAGTTTTAGCAAGTGCATTCAAGCGAGTCTCTATTTTATCCCATAATTTTGACGATGATGTAGCTCCTAAAGGTGAAGACAAGGGAGAGCCAGGAGAGGAAGAGACGTCAACTAGTTTGGAACGTAAGTTTTTTCTTCCAATTTTGAGGTTAGACATTTTCACTATTAGGGATTTTATTGTTTTTTATTTAACTTTTTATAGTCTTTATTTTTAATGATCAGCAAAATTGATAGAAACTACAAGTAGTAAATTTTAACGTGAATCAAATAAAACAACTTTTTACTATTAATATTAATTTTAACCAAGAATTTATTGAATTTAATGTGGAGCCAAATTCAACCACCAAATCAGCTGCTGCACTTCTCTCTTTCAAGTTTGCACTTAACCGTTAAGATTCTACATCGTTTGATCTATGAGGCTTAATGCTTACACTATTTGTAGGCAACTTTACATTAAAAAAAAAAAAAACAATCGCAACATTTTTTTAATAATTTTTTTGGCCAGCTTCTTTTTTTTTATAATTTGCACCCACTCAAGGGATTTTTATACCCTATACTTATGCCAGAGACACAGTGAGTGTATTAGGAAGAAGGGAAGGGGTTGCAAAGGAGGTGTCGGTATACATTGGTCTTAAATTCTTGAACATTGTAGTGACTGGGAAAGACAGAGTGTGGAAAAGAGTTCCAGATTCGCGTAGTACGGCTAAAAAATGATTCCCTATACTTGAGAGTACGTCCGAAGTTGGGCTCGAGGGTAAACTGATGGGCATTCCTAGAAGCGTGAGTATTACGGGCGAATTGTTTGGGGGGAGGAATGCAACTGGCTGTTTCACTAGAACAATTTCCGTAAAAGTAGCGATAAAACAAGGAGAGACACGCTACGTTACGACCGACGGTGCGGTCTAAAGTGGTGAATGCGTCAGTGATCTTTCTATCACCAATCATTCTTACAGCTCTTTTTTGTATTCCATCTAAGAGGCTTAAGTAAGGAGCTGGAGCACCAGCCCAGAGATGTGAATTGTACTCTAGCTTTGGACGGATAAAGGTTTTATAGATGATAGCCAGATCAGACGGGGAGACAAATTTCTTGCACCGTCTTAAGAAATCCAAACATCTTGCGGCATTTATGGCGACATCGCGTATGTTTTCGGTCCACAAGAGGTGGTCAGTGATGCACATACCGAGAATCTCGAGATGTTTGGTGGTTCGGTCTCATTGTTGCAAGTGCCACTCATGGACAGTGGCAAGGGGGGTATATCTCGCTTCAACGATACCAGACCGCATTGAGTTTTCGAAGCATTAAACTCTACACGATTTTGTATTCCCCATTGTACAATGCGGTGTAAGTCAGAGTTTAATGAGCTCATCATATTTTGCCGTTGCAGTTCCACATCCGAAGAGGAGGGATGTGAATCTGGAAACGAATATGAGAAGCTAAGGGTATTATCGTCAGCGAAACAAGTTATTGGATTAGAATTTACCTGTGTGGAGCAACTGACCGCTGTTTTTTTTTTTCCAAAATAAGAATGTATTCATTCATACGTTAGCTCCTACATGTATAGCAAAATATAAAAATAAAATTGAATATTTTGTTTTTACATATTTCACACTCAAGGCTCAAAGTGAAATTCATGTCATCTGCGTAATACTTCTATTTTTTGATTCCTCTGCTGGCGATAAATTTAGCACAAATCAAAAGGGTGGGTTCAATTACGTTGGTTACAATAAATGTGTCAAGGTTGTGCTTGAAAGGTGGAGACTTAACATTTTAATGAAAACATAGGTTATGCACAATTATTTTTGTTTCCTTTAATACACCGTATGTAACTATAATTATAAGCTATAATAAAATAGCTTCTTATCGTGTTTCATAACTATTATACATGAGCTGTTCGAGAAACAGTTACTTATTGGCCATATTTTTCAGGTAAGCATTCGTAATTGATATTCTTGTTATCGCGATAAGCTTGACATGTTTGCTTTTAGACTTCATTATGTAAACTTTACTTTGAGTAGTAGCGTGTCTTAGTGGAATTAGTCCCTGAGTTTTGTTTGTGTCCGTGAACTTCATTGTGGGTGTTTTATTTATTAATTAGTTCAGAAGTGTGAATTTGATAAGTTACACGAGCTAACACGATATGGCTTAGCCTAAAAAAACTCAGATTTCGGTATGAATATTTGTATATGGGGATAAGCATAAGAAATGACAAAATTATGGAATAGGACCTAGATACATTCGTTTCGGTTATTTCCGTCTAATATTTTAAAGGTTGGAAAATAATAAAATAAAAAGGAATTGTGTTATCAGCACAAAACACTGCGGCAATATTCGTTATAAATTACACTTGCTGTCAAATTTAAGACACTGAAATATCCTATCATCCGAATGTGTCTCCCCGTCTAACTAATCACCAGCCAGAATCCACAATTGAAAAATTCCAGATTTACTTTGTTGATGACCCAGCTTATTTTACTGGAAATTCTTAATATCTTAAATAAATTTAAGTTAATGTTCTACAAGAATAAGTATGAAAACCATGGCCTGGCTACGAGTGAGTTCTGAGAGTCTTATGATTTAATTCATTGCCATTGCCAACCACAACCAACTTAAAATGAAAATAAAAATGGGTAAACTTTCATTTCGGATCACTGAGGTATAAAAAGAGCTTAAGAAATGAAAGGAAATGAAAGGAAAAGCCCTTTCACTCTGTGGATTAAGTTCTATAAAAAAAAGAAACAATATAAAATGTTTTTAAAAATAGTTTTTCATTTTAAGAACCATGCTGGCGTTTGTTGAATGTATTTATTTTTGTTATTTATTTATTCATGAATTTAGAAAGAGCTAAGTAGGTCTCAGTCTCATGTACGTTGCTCTCTAACTGTGTTTTCTTTCAGAAAACAAATCTTTAATTCTCAGAAGGAGAATCAAATCATATATTTTGCTCTTTGTTTATGTTTATCATTTAGTTGTAGGAAGAATAGGAGATTAAGATGCCTGCAGTAAATGTGAAAGTGTTTTTTTCCCTTTTATGTATAAGTTTTTGTGTTTTATTGTGTGTGTCTCTATTTTTCCAAAAAAAAAAGGGAAAAAGTAAGTGAATTTTAGAGATTATGCATTGTCAGTCTAAAAATGGTGATGTGTTAACTTTAAGATTGGAGTCTCTTAAGTAAATAGATACATATATGTGCACGACTAAGTGGTACGAACTTGCCCTGCATTCCATATAATAGCTCACGCATTCACTCCTTTAGACTACCGCCGCCGTAACGTAGCGTGTCTCTCCTTGATCTATCGCTACTTTCACGGTAATTGCTCTAGTGAAATAGCCAGTTGCATTCTTCCTATCAAATAATTCGCCCGTAATGCTCGCACTTCAAGGAATGCCCATCAGTTTACCCTCGAGCCCAACTTCGGACGTACCTTTAAGTATAGAGAATCGTTCTTTAGCCGTACTACGCGAATGTGGAACTCCCTTCCACACTTTGTCTTTCCCAGTCATTACAATGTTCAAGAATTTAAGACCAATGTACACCGACACCTCCTTTTCAACCCCTTCTCTTCTTCCTAATGCACTCACTGTGTCTCTGGCAGAAAAAAGGGTATAAAAAGGGTATAAAAATCCCTTGTGTGGGTGCAAATTATAAAAAAAAAAAAACAAAACCATTTGGCAACTTCCACCTGAAAATATCTCATATAAATGGCCATAAGTCATAAGGCCATATTTCGAAATATGGCCATACGATACATTGTAGGAGTGTCATAAGGCCATTTTCGAACATATGGCCTTATGGCACTTTCTAGAGCGTCATATACCATATGGTCAAATGAAAATTTTAATAAGTTATTACTTATTATGTAATAAGGAACATTTTGAAAGTCATGTAGCAATATTTACTTGCGACTTTTGGGAATAAATGGTAACTATAGAATACATTTTGAATTCACAAGAATAGACTTCATTTATTTATGTAGGTAGGTAGTAGGTATAGGTTCCTACTAGATATGAAATTTAAGTGGAGAGAAAAATAATCGTCATTTGGGCAAGGTGTATCGAGCGGGAAACAAATTTTCCCCAGAGAGAAAATAAAAATTCGCGCTAGCGGAAATTTTTGTTTGCCCCAGAGAGAATCAATTTGGGGTGTAAAAATAAAAAAATTGGCACGAATTTTTTATTTTCACAACCCAAATTGATTCTCTCTGGGGCAAACACATTTTTCCACTCTCAAGAATGGCGATTATTTTTCTATTAATTCTTCTATCTATCCTTGGAAATGCATAATTTTTTTTCAAAATTTAAAGACATGTAAAAAAACACCGCAATTCTCTGCGAAGTTTGCAATTGTATGGGACATCAAAACTGTTTAGAGTTGAAATACATATTAGCGCATATCAACTCAAATTATGTTCCTTATATGAATATTTAATTAATTTGAATGAACATTTCACTTTACCGATTTTTAGCCGATTGTTCATTCATCGAAAAATATACAAATTGCAAACTGGAAAAAAAAACTTATCTGAGTATTCATCGGTCGAATAAATAAGAGCGTTATTCATGAGATAAAGTCTATCTGACGGTTGAAAAACTCCTTTTTTCCTCTCTCAAAAATCGAGAAAATCTTTAAGAAAAAACGGTTCTATGAGAGGTACCGGTTTGGAGAAATACAAAAATATTTTCTTACATAAAATATGTCAGTGTTCAAAAAAAAAAAAAAATAATCAAGGATTTAAAAAAAAAATCGTAGTAGCCGTTTTTGGGAAATATGAAACATGGATTTTGACCAAAAAATTGTATGATGGCTACCCTAAAATGATCTTAAACATTTTTACTAATTCAATACTTGACATTTTTACTATAATTTATGTCGAAAGTAGAAAAAGAAACATTTCTTTAAGCAGGCTCTGAGACGTTAATTTACCGAACTGCTTCGATTTTTAAGAAGCTTTTACTTCCCGCAACGTTCGATTTTCGACTTTGACTTTCCTTTCTGTCAAAAAAAAGTAGTCAAGAAGTAGTAGGTACAGAAAAACATTTCCTTTTAACGTCAAAAAATTATATAAAGCTTGCGTAATTTTTAAAATCTTATTAATTTTTTTAACTCACTGCAGCAATACTCTTCACAGCCAGAACAGAACCAGCACCAGAACCTCAAACAACTGCAAAGCAAGACATTTGATGTCCACCCATATTGATATTCACGAAGTGTGATTCCTCCAAAACAATCTGAGATTTGTGGGTAAGTTTAATCACAATCTTTGACGTAATTGACTTATGAAATAAAAACCATTTAATGCACAAGCATAAAAGTGAATTATGAATTAAAGTTTCCATAATTCACAAGCTAAAACGTGAGTTATGAATTAAAAATAAGCTTAAAAGTGAATTATGAATTAAAACAAATGACTTATGAATAAAATAAAATCAATGCAGATGCAGAAACAGGGTGGAATTCAAATTTCACAAAGTTGAATTCATAATTCGCCTAATTTAGGCGAATAATATTATTTAAAACTGCATACTATCATTTCAGAAAAAATGATGAAAAAAAGTGTGTAGCTTTCTTTGTAAATAATAAATGATGGATAAATGATCTAGCTTCTACTACAGATTTTTTTATGTCATTTATTCAATTTTCATAATTCTCTTTCAACTTTTTAGCAGCCGTGTACCGACTCAAGTGACGAAGTTGTTGGTCTCCATGTTTTAGTTCAAAATCTTAAAAAAGCGAAATGTGCCCATGTGCCCAATGTTTTGTTTCTTTTATAAATTATAAGTATGAATCTGAATATGAATATAGCTTGGAAACAACCCTATGATTTCTTTAAAGATTGGATAAAAGTTCAAATTGTACATACATTTTGTAAAAATGCGTGACTGTAATGAAATTTTTAAAACATTTCATTTTGCATAATGCAGTTAAGATACTGTTATGGTTACAAAATATAAACAGTTAAAGTTAAATAATTCAAGTGGTGTAACTAGGCACAACATGTATGTGTTTGTAGAGTTAAGAGCCAAATAAGACTTAACATATCATGTAAAAAGCAACCTAGTTAAGCACCGCCCTCTTTTCCAAATGAACCCCGTAGGTTTTATAACCAAGCTTCAAGTGCCGCAATAAATTTGATGATACGTTGACATTCGCAGATAACACCTTTGAACAGTTATTGCTGTTTGCAACTATTTTATTCTTCGAGATAAACTTCTTGGTGTCAACCGTTAAAAAATGTACATCTAGATAGATCGTCTTGTAACAATCTTATAGAAGATTTCTTTCTTCTGAACTTAACGTTTCCGTTAAACTGCTACTAGTACTAGTACATGGGGTTGCAGAATTTTCTTCATTTATGCTTATATACCCCGAAAAAATCACTTCACACAGAATCATCATTATTTGTTTCCATAATCTTAATCAAACCCAATAACTTTTAATTCTATGCTTTAACAGAAAAAATATATCAAACTTACCAACGTATGTTTATTTCATTATTAAGCACCGTTTTCTTTTTAAATTCATATATTCACCTAATCATAATTGGATATTGTTAATAAATAAAAGATTATCTTCAAGATTTTAAGTAACGATGTATCTGAACAAGAGTTTAGAACAGAATAAAATATTTGTATTGAAACATAAACATAAACATACTACAAACAATATTGATGCTAGATATTAAACAAGTAATTTACAAAACAAGTAGATTCTCAATAACATATGTATAGAGCTTCAACGATCACTTTGTTCAAAGCTGGTCACTGTGGGGTTATAATATACAATAATTGGAATAAAATTCTTACAATATAATAAATATTTGTTAAACAATTTTATTCAATGACAATCTTGATGGTTTGCTGCGCGCGTGGTCTGATCGAATGAATGAATGTTTAAATGCTCCATATTATGGCTGATTTTTAATTTGAAAAATATGAGTGCGACCCATGTAGTCCACAAGACTAACTTCCCAGAGTAGAAAAATAAGTAAAAACATTAGTTGTTTTGCAAAATTTCCAGCATCCCGTTGTACTTGTACAATGTACACGTACGTTGGTTTTTAAAGTCAAGTTCCATAAAACTGATGATTTGAGGACATACATTAAGTTATTGATTAACAATGGCGCCATCTGTCAAAAGTTGGTCGTACGAACTCATGGACTTATGCACAACAAGTTTGCGCATCAAAATACAGCCTATATTACTCCTGAATATTATAGTTTTCTATTAGTGAAATAATTAATATAATAATAATAAACAGCGTTTGGTGGGTCAGCTTGTAACAAAATATAGTCTTTAATACTCCTGAATATTGTTTCAATAATGTTATTGAGTTTTAACCGATTTAAAGACATAAATATTCTATTTTTCTTATTTTTATTCATTATCACTTAAAACTACTTATTACTAGACAAAGAATTCAAACTAGCTTATTATATAAAACTTATATGTAACTTACTGGCCCCAACCGGGCGCTCTCAGTAATTCATTATTTTCTTAAAAGTAATGCCTTTCGGCCTATGAACTATTTTTTTTTGAATTTGTTTTATTGCTTCTTGTTAGAAAAATTAAAACAACTAACATTATACATAAGTTACATGGTACTTAAAATTAAGTCCTTAAACATAAAACTTAAAATTAACTAAAACTACCTATTCTACCTAACAACTACTTACGAACTAGAGCAACCACAGCAGCAAATCTCGTATCATTTTTATTTCATTTTTTTCTCTTTCCTATCGATTCGGTCCCGTTCGGACACAGCCCTACTGAACCGAAGGAGCTCATTGCTCTCGCAATGTGACTGTGACCCCGAACAAGTTTTATCACGAAATTGTCAATTCTGTTGATCCGAGCCTCGTTGTATAGAACCTCGTTAGAATAGTAATGTAGATTAGATAAAGATTCCGGTGTCCGATACAAACCGAGACAGCGACGAAGACACTGCCTCTCGAAGACCCGAATCTTCTCCATTTGAGAAGGTGCAACGTTGAACAACACTGGACAGCCATAAACGATCATCGGCCGTATCAGGGCCATGTAGCAAATTTGAAATTACCTTCACTCTGGTAAACCGACTGCTGTAAAACAGCCGTTTCGTCAGAGCGAAGGCTCTTTTGGTCAGAGCAGCATCTATGTACAGATAATAAATAATAATATTTATATTTCATTAGGTTATGGGCCCAGATTGGCAATAAATCAATTATTGTTTGGAATTCTTCTTTCAAGAAACTTATTGGTGTTTTCATTTTTGTTTTTTGGTTGCAAGCTTTTTGGGTAAACGTGGTAGACGTTTGTGAGATAAGACTGCAATGGGTAAGCCAAAGAAATTGGAAGGCCGTAAGAATTTCGATGAATGGAAGGTTGAGGCAAAAGCCTATCTTGCCACAAAGGGTCACTGGAAATGTTTCGACGGTACAGAAACAGATCCGGACAAAAATTTGTTGGCAATTCAAATGCTGAATTTGTTGTTGTCATCTGCGTTGTATACGTACACGGAAAAGTGTACAACAGCGAAAGAAGCATGGGATTCTATTTGTTCTGCATTCGAGGATACAGGCATTGGTCGTAGAGTGGATTTGCTTAAGCAGTTGGTAGGATTTCAGCAATCAGATTTCTCTTCTATGGAGGATTATGTGCATAAAATGGTGCTAATGGCGACAAAGGTGAAAAAGGCTGGATTGGAAATTGGTGATGATGTGGTGGCAGCGCTTATGTTGGGAGGATTGCCAGATGAATATCGTCCTATGGTGATGGCAATCGAGAATTCAACAGCAAAGCTGACAACTGATTTTGTCCAAAACCGCCTTCTTCAAGAAGTTTCATATGTCAACAAGCACAGTGCAGAGACTGCATTGTACGCTAAGAAGCGTTTCAATAAAAAACCGAAAAACTTTTCTCAAAAGTTTGTGAAATGTTACGTGTGTGACAAAGTTGGCCATTTTGCGAACAAGTGTCCAAACAGAAAGAACAAAGACGAGATGGAGAAGCTACTCATTTGTTCCTTCATGGCTCAATCAAGCTCATCGAAGGATTGGTATATCGATTCAGGGGCATCCGCGCACATGACCATGATTGGTGACAATTTGGTAGATGTCCGTGAACCTATACAACGTAAAATCCTCGTAGGTAATAATTCTTATCTTGATGTCCAGCAAGCTGGGGATATAAAAATGTCAATTGGAGCAAATTCAGGTCAAAAGCACGATGTCACAGTGAAAGATGTGCTTCATGTTCCAAATATTTGTGCAAATCTCATGTCTGTGAGTAAGATGGCTAAACATGGCAATACCTTGGTCTTCGATAAAGAGTGTTGTCGAATATACGATTCAACAAAGTCATTCATTGATTGCGACTGCACAACTTGTTAACGATTTATATAAATTAAACTGTTCTTCAGTCAAACGGTCAGATTCTACACTCAATTCTAAACGTTCTTCTTCTTCTCTTAAGGCTCCTACTGAGGATGGTACATACGTGTCTAAGCGTTGATTATAAGAGCGATTCAAGCGAAGACAGTGAATCTGATGAAAATCTTAGTGATATAGACGATGAACCTCCCATTTTTACCAGAAATGAATCGGGTGTCGGTGATTCGAGTATGTCTGGTGTTGTTTTGAGTGAGGAAATTGGCGGGAATTCAAGTGAGGCTGCTGGGTGCATGGACAAAAGCAACACCACAGTTGAAAACAGTTTCCCAAACGATGAATTCAGTGAGGCTGTGGAGAGTTTAAATTCATCCTACACTTCAGTTAACGAAGCTGATTTTGACGTTGCTCTCAGTGAGGTGTCAGTTGTTCCATGTCCTATAGCAACCGAACTTAGTGAAAGCATAATATCACAACCTGCAAATACTCGTGATGCCTTAAGTTTACATGCTATGCTTGCAGCTGCTATGAATGATGGATGTGAACCCAAATCATTTCAAGAAGCTAAGGACTGCGAAGAGAATGAAGAATGGAAGGCAGCAATGAGGAGTGTATATGAATTGTTGATTTCCAATAACACTTGGGAGCTGTGCGAACTACCAGCTGGACGGAAAGCAATTGATAACAGGTGGGTCTACAAGGTCAAGCGCAATGCCACTGGTTCTATTGAACGCTATCATGCACGTACAAAACACATAGATGTCAGAAAATATTTTATTCAAGAACACATACCAAGACGTAAAAGGCGAAAAAAACTAAATTTACAGTACAAGTCTACAAAAGAAATGGTTGCAGACATATTGACGAAGGCAGTCGATCATATTAAACTCAAACAATTTATTCCACAATTTGGACTTTTTGTATAGATAATAATGTTATTTTTGTTTTCTGAACTATTTAATAATTTGTTTATGAAACACTAGTGAGGCTGTTGAAATAATATGTATTAAGTGTTTCACTCAGCTGTATCACTCAGTTCTTAATAATGTTCATAGTATGCATAGTATTTATTTCTGATATATAAATCGAAATCTCAATAATAAAATAATCATTCTGTAATCAACCTTTTAAGAATAAGGAGTTTACATTCAAATAATATCCATTGGGTAATCTGCTCAATATAAATAATAATATTTATATTTCATTATATTCTAATGACTTCGACCTTTGGGGCAGTTCTGTACGCAATCAGGTCGTCGGCCTGCGCAATTTCCAGGATAAGGCTACCTATTAGATCGCTGGTGTAAATGCTGAAGAGGATCGGCAAATCAACCGCTCCCCGTTGAAGACCGTTTTTAATTTCAAAAGGTGGTGGTAGAAGTTACATTGCCACTTTTGACAACAAACTTTTTACCGTTGAGCATATCATAAAGCATATACAACAATGGTTTACTCATGCCTAGCCTGGGAGTTTTAGGTACAAACCTTCTTACCATACGGTGTCGAAGGCCTTCTCTAAATCCACCAGAACAGCACCCGTGCATTGTTTCGTGGACTTGCTCCACTGGATACCAGAAACGAGCTTAGACGCGACATGAATGGTGTCATGTCCCGCCTTGAACCCGAACTGGTTATCCGGAATGATTTCGTTGTCCGCAGCCCACTCACTCAGAGCCCTATTCTATTAATTACCTTTTCGAATACCTTGCATAAATATTAAGGGTATTCACGTAACGAGATAATTTTCTACTTTGCGGAATAATAGAAAATTCCGCAAAAGGTTTAAATGAACACCCCAGCAGAAGATAGTAGCGTAAACAAGGGAAACAAACTGCTGTTTGTTAAACGACAAAGTCAATTTGTTCAATTCACGTCATTCGATAATTTATGTTAAAGTGATTCTTTTTTTTTTATTCTTATTACATTTTAATTTTTGCTGCAGACATCATCATAAAAGCGCTTGATTCGGATTCTAGACCTCGAAACATGGATATACATATGCAAAAATTGGACATTCACAAAATCGGTCCCATTACAATAACTTCCTCTGGGAAGTTAAAAATTTAAAATTACAAAAGGTGGAAAGTGTGAGATATATTCATTATAAATATAAAACTTGTTTTGTTTTGTTTCTTACAGAAATAGTGCAGGTATTGAATTACGGCATCCGTTATCGAATAATACGATACTGAATTGTGTGTTTTTGGCATTACCTCTCACGATATCGAGCTATGAATCGAGCTTCTAGTACAATAATTTTAAATTCTCTGCTCAGCTATCGAGCGTAATTTCATTCGACACACAAATAGCTCACTGATGGGGCAACTTGCTAAGAAAAAACTAAATTTTTTTCTTTGAGTTATCTTATTATGAAATTGTTAGCCAATAATTTAATAAGATCAAGATTTTCCTCTTCAAAGCTTCACCAACTTCGTCTTTTGTTAACAGTCAAACTGTGTTTTTTCATAAAAAAAATAATAATAATATTTTTGCCTTTACTATTTCCCTCAAGTTTTGTTTATTTATTTGTCAAACCTTTCCCAAAATATTTATTCGTTCGTTCGATCACTGATGAGACTCACTCACTCGATAGTGGATGCCGTAATTCGGCCCCAGGATCCGACCCTAGAACAACCTTAACCGAGCTAATAATAACATCAAACATATTTCAAAACAAATTTAGTATTTAGTATGTATTTTAATCAAAAGTTGTAACATCATGATAATAAAAAAGGTTTCACCCTGACAGTTTCGAACGTATAAAATGTGCAGACGTTGGGTTACCTTTTCTTTGCCTGGACAAACTATAGGTTGTCAGGCTAAAGCGGGTATGTCAATATCAGTAACCTTCACCTACTTGATAATTGAAAAAATGTTACATCAATAGAAACGTTTTATTGTGAAAACATTGATATAGGGTTGTTTGCAAAAAATTTGGTCCTAATTAGGGCTGTTGAATTTTAAAGTTCAAATTTTAACGGGAGTAGATTATACATCTTTTAAAATTTGTTTTTTTCCTTCTGATCTTATAAGGGTTTCGTTTACACATAAGTGTACGGAACCCTAAAAAACAATGCAAATCTATGTTCTTCCAGAGAATTTATGTAATACACACATCTAAGATCTAATGAATGTGAATTTCTTATTTTAGTTGTGTTTACTTTTGCGAACACGTCCTTTTTTTATTAATCTAGTTGTGTGTTGTGTGGTAGGTAACCTACAAAGTCGACAACTGCTCCAGTTAGTTCAACTTCACGTCATGATATTTTAAATTCTTTTTTTTAACGAAAAGCTTATGTAGCAAATTTTAAAAGTTTCATCAGTAAAATCACTTAAGAGTGTTCCGGACCAAAACTGCGTTTTTTCAAATGGTATTGTGAAGCGATTAAATATCGTATTGCAATGATTAAGGTGTCATTGTGTAGACAAGAACTGTTTCTAAAAAACTATTGGAGCACAATTTCAATTAAGTACTTCGTTACTCAGTAGTAAAGGCTCAAAAACTCTCAAATGGCCAAAAATCGTATTTTTTCAAAGAGAATTCCTTCAAAATAAAAACATTTTTCGCTTACATTTCTTAATGAGCATAAAAATCGACATTTAAACTGTATAACTATTGGAGAAAAAATTAACTTTTTAAACAAAAAAGAATTAAAAAACTATGAATAAAATTTGTATTTTTGATAAGCAATTTTTCTTATGATGCGATATTTATTTTCTTTTAAATTTCTTCATTTATTTAGCACGTACTTGTTCTCAACACAGCAATCAAAAAATTTTGAAAAAAAACGCCACCCGACTGCAGACGACAAATTTTGAACTAAATGCATCTTACTAAGAGAGAGAGAGAGAGAGAATCGCCTTCCTATGAGAATCGTGATTCCGCCAGCCGTTACTGATTTGTGCTCCAATAGTTTTTTAGAAACAGTTTTTGTCTACACAATGACACCATAATCATTTCAATACGACATTTAATCGCTTCACAATACCATTTGAAAAAACGCAGTTTTGGTCCGGAACACTTAACACAGAATTAGCACAACCACAAAGAAAAACACTTTTAAGACATTTTTTATCACAACAATACCGAAAAACAAGTGTTGCAACTCCAAAATAAAATTGGAACAATCAATCAAGCTTGTAATAACGATGTATTTGAAGAAGAATTTAAGATTGAATAAAATATATTCTTTGAAGCATTAACATAAACATACTACAAACAATATTGAAGGTAGATAGGTACAGGCTTCAACTAATAACGCTTACTATTTACTATAGAGTTTCGTTCTTGTGTTGTAACAGATGGACATAATTTTTCAATTCACTAGTCCACATCATGCTCCGCGCTCCGCTACATTAATGAATTAACGAAGAAAATTATAGTCCGCTAATGAACAATTTTAGTGTGATACTAGTTTAAAATGACGTTTGAGACATGAATGAAACGTCACTTTAAGCTAGTATCACACTAAAATTGTTCATTAGCGTACTATAATTTTTCGCCAATGTATTAAGAAGGAAAATGGTTGGTTGTGTCCTAGATAAAAAAATTACATCTTTAAAGGATGAAAATAAAGTATTAATGGATTAACAGAGAGAAGAAAAATCCAAATGAGGTACACTAAAACAATTAAAGTCTTTTTGCGTAAAACAGTAACATTATTATATTCTATAACTATTAATACAATTTCAAAATACCAATTTTGTAATAAGCAGCATGGTCTTAAATTTCTTTGTCTCTCGCAAAATATTGATTTTTTTCTTAGGTTTGTCAATGTAAGTATTTTAAACAAGCTCTTAGCCTTCGAGCGATAAAGACTTCATAAATAACGACAGATATTATGTTCCCTAATGGTTTTTCATTATTAAGCTTGAAGGACATAATTCTAGTCACAGAATAACAACAATGCCAGTATGTTGTCACCATAAAAGAATGGTATGGATACTTTAGGTACACATAGATAAAGATATACTTTATGCGACACGAACATAATATGTAGGTTTTTTTCATTCTGCTAAGCCTAAGAATAGGATGAACAAATGACTTTTCCTCCGTGCTATTGAGAGTATCGCTTTTCAAAAGTATTGAAATGGCATTCCCATTCATTTTCTCAAGCTTCCTCTTGCCATTACCAGCATATTTGTCGGAGTTCCTAGAAAAGTTCAAACAAAGGCAGATTCAGAGATGCAGAATCTATGCCGGGAAAAGTCTTCGAGCTTTTTTCTTTGTCTATTAGTCCCTCTCTTTTGTATTATTTGCATCAAGAGGAATTGTTTTGAAGGTAATAAAATGGAGATGAGGATGCTTTTGTTTGATATATGTTATTGTATATTGTAGTGGCTTGATGGTGCTCTTGGCCTGACTGTCACAACTATTCATCCTTACACCCATATAAACACCGCACACTTATTGTGGCTATTCAATCAACAATAGAAGTAATTAAAACTTTTATTTTTTTTTTTCAAGAAGAAATATATTATGAAGAGTGCATATACGAAGGATGATTTTCTCATAGTTTATAATTTTAAACATTGTGAAGCAATTCAGAGAGACAATATTGAAATACTGATACTGAATGAGATAATGGAACTTAATAATTTACATTTTTACTAAAGGAACTTCTGCAACAAATTTTATTAAGTACTAGTCGACCCGACAAACGTTGCTTCGTCAAAGAAAACAAATTTGTGAATATTTTCCTTTATTTGTGAGTGCAAGAAATGTACGTATTTTACTCTTCGTATAACTTTAAAGTGTGGTCATTTGAATGGATAAAGAGTTGTATTTAATATCTTGGGGTTCTAACTCAAAAGGTAAGGAGATATGGGCCTTATCGAAACAAACATTTTCCTAATGTAATTATGAAAGCGCTTACATTTTTTATTTTTTGTTTTTGTACTTACCCAACATACATGATACTGTAATATTCGGCTTGGTCCGACAATTAAAACTTATTCACACTTTTACAAATAAAACACCAAATTACTTTAATTAATTCTCTCTCAAACTTATTTATTCAACACTTTCAATTATTCACTTTTCAAACGCAGTATCTTTAATTTATCGCAGTTAACAATAAATTTAATTTGGCTTCGCTATCGAGTGCCTATTTAAATATCTCAAATCACTTCCAGAAACCATTGGTTTTTTGTAGACACTGAAAGTATTCGATACTTGACGAAGAGTTCTCCTCTTAACCACTAGATGTTGCCCCTATTGTAGGGGCTATATCTGGCCCTACTCAATTCTGTTATACACAAGTGTTTACTACTACAAATACAGAAAATACAGGGGTTGTTGTAGGCGCTGAATGTCCTCCTAGCCACTATAGATGTTGCGCCTATACTGTTCTGTTATACACAAGTGTTAACTACAACAAATAAAACTTTTGTTACACATTTATTCTACTATAACACGATATTAGAGTGATAGAGTTAAATAGTACTGTATACACACTACAATACCTTTGAAATTATTTATTTAAACCGTCATTGATCGGTGAAGCTAGTGTTAATTTGTTTTGCCAAATTTATTTTATTAAGGATTTGAATTAAAGAAAACATTTAACTTTGTTTTTATTCTTCAAAAAGTATGGAAAGATGTGTATAACTCACTCATAGCACGTGTGTTTGTGTATTTTTCAAAATCTTCTCAATCCTCACCGTAGAAACATTCTCTGAACTTCCGCTGATGATTCGAATCCAAAATCAGATAAATCAGTCCAGCCGTTCCTAGTTTAAGCGAGACTAACGAAAAGCAATTGATTTTTATAAATATAGATACCTAGAAAGAGTATCCACGATAAGATAAACGGGATGCCCCTTGTAAAAATGATTGCTTCAGTTTTTCGAAATACATATGTAGTCGGTATCCACTTCTTGTTGAATGAATGTATGCAATGTAGTCTGGCCAAAAATGTATCAAAATGATTGGTATTCCTAAGAAGATGTTATAAGTTTGTCTGCTTCTCTATAGATGATACAATATTTTACCCTGACATAATATATCTTGCATCTGCACATTACGTCGTATTAAAATAGCCCGTTGCATACCTCTACTTTGGTTATTCAATCGTTTTACTCGTGCCACTTCGGTAATACGTTCAAGTGCAGAGATTCGTTCTTTAGATGCACTACCCGAATGCAAATTCAAGTGCCACGTCTGATTAAATGTTATAGAAACTTAGATTACATCCACCAAATGTCATAGATGGAACCACATACTAAGTATTACATGCTCTTGATGCATTTTATATGAACATATTTCCATAAACTCATACATTATGAATGTGTGCCGTAGTTGTTTTGTTTCAAAATACAAAATCTTCACAAGCTTAGGAAGCTGGAGAAAATTGTTGCAAATATATCAAAAATCGAACGCAAAAGAAATTAATGAATAAAATAAAGAGTTAAACACAAAACGAAATATACCAACTCGATGTGCCGCGAATTTGAATGACTGTAATGAAATTACAAAAATGAACATGAAATTACTAGATCCGTTCTTTTACTTTTCCGGCAATTTTTGTAAAAACTGTCAAAAATCGAGGAGTGGGATGAAATTTTGTGATTCTCCCAAAAAGTAAAAGAACACTTGACAGCAATAAATCTCCCAAATGCACAAAATTATATCAAACGTCAACAAAATTCAATGTTCTTCTTTTGGTTTGACAGAACTTAGAAAAACTGCCACAAGAAATTTTTGTAGCTGAAACCGAGATTTAGGGGAAATATTTTTATCCTTCAAAAGTGACAGAACTTACAAAAATTGGGAGCAAAAGAACAGAAAAGTGGGAATATTTGGCAGTTTTAGGAAGAAAAGGAACAGACCTACTATGACACTTGATGTCAGGCGTGTTCAGTGGAAAATTCAGAACAGGCAACACCAACAATACTAGTGCTGATGCCACACCGGCAGCTCAGATTAAGAGGTGGGTTTAATTAAATGAAAATTATTTCAGATCGAGGTGATCAAATTAAATTGATATCAAATTATATCCAAATGAGTTGATTAAAAATAAAGTACAGGCACGTACTTAATATTAAAATGGGGGCCATGAAGTTTTTTTTTTGGTAGTTTACCAAAACTAGTGATGTAAAATATCTGAAAAATAGTCAAGGATTAAAAACCAGTATCTTAAAAAAAAAACCATGAACAAGGATCTATGAGAGTGCCAAAAGGGCATTCTTGGAGATCAATGAAATTATCAAAAAAAGGTAAAAGAAACAAACAATGTCGAAACACAAAGAAAAATCATCCAAAAACTTTTAACAAGAAAACGTCCTCAAAAAGTATTTTCTCCAAGTATCGATTTCTCCAAAAAAAAATAAAACGCTCTAATTTCCAAAATAGCTCTCGCTTATCTTCACACTTTCGTGATGCTTCAAAAAGTGAAAGTTCAAGATGGCGAACCCAGCTCGCCCTGCTACTTGACCCCCACGCCATCTCCTTCCGACCTTTTGCATGGTGAACGGATTGTCTCGGTCCTGCACTTGCCTCCGTCCATAAGACTGTAGTGTGCGACCGAGAAGCAATGAATCATCCATGGCGACTCCCATTCGAAGATTAGATGCCTCGAAAAGTCACTTGGAAATCCGCCTATTAAGAGAGTCCCCATGGGCCCGTTTTTAAATTAGTTTACTTTGAGAAGAAACTATTTTCGTTACCAAGCTGAAAGAATTTAAAGCAAAATTTGAAAATATACAAAAAGATGTATGTTGAAGACAATTTACGGTGGTCACTTGGCCATACTAAATTTAGATTGGAGTGATTAAAGTTCACACATTGTTGGGCATGGGTACTTTCGTCATGCCTTCTTCAATCAAGATAATAATATATAGTATGTGGACCACCCGTAGCACTTCTCGTTGGTGTGGACAATCTGCGCATACTTCACTCAAGAAACCCTGTAGGGATTGCATTCCTAAAATGCTAGAAGAGCAGGTCACTGGCTGATGGCTCAAGTGTCTACTGAACTCTTCGAGAATCTTAGGGTCGCAAAAGAAAATGATTAATAAAGGGGAAAGGTGAAACTTACTGTGGTAAAATTTACCGCCACAAGGGTTGCAATTGAAATACAAATTTGCATATGTGAAAATTTGTATTTCAATTGCAACCCTTGTTGCGGTAAATTTTCTGTTCCGATCTTGTTCACACATTAGTACAATACGGAGACGATTAATATAAAGAGAAGAAACGTTTAATATCAAATCCAAATCTAATCCAAAACCATTATTTTGTTGTGTGATTTTTAAAATTTTTATTTATCATTTGCTTTTAAACTTAATCAAACAATGTATATCTATATAAGAGTCAGAGTTATATTAGTATATTTTATTTATATTTTACATATTCTGGCTTCTTTCGTTACCTAAGTTTCACGATCATTACACAATGGAATTATGTATATAATATTTCAATGTATATAATGTATATATGTATGCGTTTCTTTCTTTTGTTTCATATTTAGTTAGATTTTTTCTTTATTAAATAAATTATTATTACAATTAACAGGAAGAGATACTTATTGGCTTGTTCTTTATTTATAATTTTTTTTATATTCAAATAAATATTTTACAACAATTTCTTGTTTTATTAACTTACATGTAAACATAAAAATATGCATGTTTATTTTTCTCAAGTTTGTTTCAGTTTCAATACTTTAAAAAGTTGTTTTTGGTGTTATTGGTAGTTTTTCTTTTTTTTTTTTTGTTCAAATTGATCTTTATATAAAATTTAAAGATCTTAAGAATAGGTGAATTTCTGATCTAAGAGATTGTTACTTATTTCAATATTTGCTTTGTTTGCATTTCTTTGTATTTCAGTGAGTGGTGGTTTTTTCGATTGTAGTAGTTAGTATACATTTCAAAAGAAAGTCTTTTGCATTTATTTTTTTTAATATTTAAACTTTAATAATAATACAATGAACTTGTTTACAGTAGATTTTATTGGTTTTGTGTGCTTTTTTTAACAAGAAATGAAAGAAAAATATATGAAATTATTGGTTCTTTGCTATAAATAAATATTAAAAAACATAAAAACAACTACTATCTGTTCTGTAGGTACATTGAAAACCAAAATATTTTTTTTTTTAAGCAGAAGAAACGCAAGTTTGCACCTATCAAGTACTTCTACCTCGCAAACATGACGGGTGTTACTTTCATTGATTTAATATAGGCACTACAAATTCTGTTATCCAAACCTTATTCCTTAGCTTTGTTCAAATATTCTGTTTGTATTTTTAGCAAGCATACTCTCTGTAATGGTATTTCAAATTAATCATCATTTAAGTAATTTGTAATCATAAATCCTATCAGAACAAAGCATTTTAAATTGGTATCAAATATGTATGTGCCAGGATTATTCAGTGGCTCACTTTTATAAACATAATTTTAGTGTATGGTACTTCGGCAAAAAAAAAATAAAAAAAAAATACACAGTAATGTGGGTTACTTGTCTTTAAGTCAGCAATCAGTTTCTTTGGCTTAAAGATGTAATCAACAAGCTTATACAAAATTCAGAAACGCGAAGCCACGGAAGAAAATGTTTTGAAAAACAATTTATCCGTGCCGACCGCTCATTTCAGATTTTTGTTTGGCATTGCTATGTTGACATCAACTTATCGATTATAAACGTGCTTGTAAGAATTTTACACCCAAAGGTTCGCTTGCTCTTTGTTTATTGGTGAAAGCAATTTTCCTCCTTGATTGAGTCTTGAGACGGAAGCCAGAAAGATGGGTCTAGCAGTTAACGAGAGCAAGATCAAGTTAATGCTGTCGACAAGAAAGGACAACCAACATCGACGTCTTGGAGCAAACGTCAATATAGACGGATTTAACTTCGAGGTAGTTAAGGACTTCTATCTGGGATCCGCTATTAACTCAGACAACAAGACTAGCGTTGAAATCAAACGAAGAATCACTCTTGCCAATTGCTGCTTCTTTTTACTTAGAAGGCAATTGAGTAGTAAAGTCCTCTCCCGAGCAACTAAATTGACACCCAGCAAAACCCTCATCATCCCGGCCCTAATGTATGGTGCAGAGACATGGACTACGACAACATCCGATGAAAACGCTTAGGGCTGCTTTGAGAGAAAAATTCTTCGAGGGATTTTTGGTCCTGTCTGTATAAATGGAGAATAGAGACGAAAATTCAACCAAGAACTGTACGAGCTCTTCAGTGTTACTGACCTAGCCAGAAAAGTTAAGGTCTAACGACTTAGATGGTTGGGATATCTAGAGCGATTGGAAAACAATGTTCTGGTTCGTAGAGTCTTAAAATCCAACCCGGAAGAACGTCGCAGAACAGGAAAACCGCGACAAAAGTGGAGCACACAGGTGGTAGAGGACTTGCACCAACTTGGCGTGCGACAGCTAGCTAGGGACCGAGCTGGCTGCTGGAGACGTTTGTTTGATGAATAAAATAAATTTCACGAAAAATGATTGGAAGACCGAGTTAATAATTTTGATTTCAATGATTTATTTTTCAAATTTTCGTTTTTTTTTGTGTACTGTTTAAATTCAGAAACATTTCGTTTGGAGGAAACAGTCATACTAATGTTATGAAGAGGAAAGATTAATAGTTTTGTATGTTTGTAATAAAAAAAAACTCAAAAACGACTGATCCGAGTTCAGACCTTGCCTTCCATATTATTTTTTCTTGTCTCAATTCAGGCTACACACTCGACCTATTTAGTAAAGGTCCATTCGGCATTCATATGGAAATACGAAATGCGTCTGCGAATTGAGAATGATTGTTGTATTTGCTATTTCATTCATATGAGTAGTCGCAGAAAGCTGCTAACTGTCAAAAAAAAAACAGACAAACAGAAAGTATATTTATTTGATTTTTGATTTTGTGAAATACGAGCGAATTTTTTATTCGTTGCTTTGTGGAAAGCGTTTCGTATTTGAGTATTGCGAATTCGCATTTGACAATTCGTAGTTCGCAGTTTTTGGTCGCATATAAAAATGTATTTTTTGTGCAGTTTTAACTATTTTTAGGCAGTATTCTATATACAAATATGTTAATATGGTAATTTATTCACTTTATTAATCAATTTAAAAAAGAAAAGGTTGATATTTGCTTAAGAAATAGTTTTAAGAAAATTGTTAGCAGCCGCAAGGTCGCAGCTCATATGAACGGATCTCAAACCGCTTGTTGATCACCCTTCATAAACAGTAAAAATATACAAAAAAAAAAATAATAATAATAAAATAATTACTTCCCCCAAATGAAATGTTTTTGATTTAAAACGAAGAAGATTTTGAGTGGTGCAAGTTTGGTCAGTTCTTCGCAAGAGGTAGTACCCGCGAAAGATGAAATAAAAACGTTCTGCTTATCAGCCAATGCACCTAATCACTAAGCCACGGACACTACAAAAACAAGAAACATACCATTTGCTTTTGTCATAAAAAAAAATGTGTTGAAATACTTTTTTTCATACAGGAAAATATTTCTTCGAATGATTCGAATTTAAAAAACTACATAAATAAAATTAAATTCGATACCTGACAGGATTTCCTCGCCACTTTACTCTAAATACCTAATATTTTTAATAACGTTTTGTGCATCCTATTATTTGCTTATATGCATGGTAAAAATAGCACTGTACTTTTATATCAACTGTACTGCAATAGGTACCACAGGTGATTTTGAGTTTTCAAATGTCCTCATTTTTCCAACTATGACTTAAATACCAACGATTAAGAAACCCTTTTCAACCGGAGAAACGTGACATAAATTCCTGCCTGTAACTTTTTAGGAATTCCCCAAACTTGAAAGAAATTATACATCTACCAAAAATACCTAATCAATTCAGAAATACTCTTAGAATAAATAAATCAAATCATAAAAGATGTATTAGACGGTGGGTTTTTCATAGCCTTTAGTTAGAATTAAGGTTAAAATTAAACTTCAAGTGTATTTTTTGTTTTGTTTTTCGCAAATTAATTGTATTATTATTATTTATTGGTAAATTTCTGATTTCTTGGACTCACATAATATTTAATTTTACTACTGATATTCGGAACTCTACTATTTCATACATACTCTCTGATTACTTTATTTCAATGAACTCTATAAATTTACTAATTCTCAATTAATGTTTACTCATGTTGCTACCAGTTTAAAGGACTTTTTTATTATTATTCAATGAAGAAAATACTATTCAATTGGAATTCTTACCGTCCTTATGCTTTTGTTAGTGTATTAGGATTCCAGTTTGATAAAATAATCCTTTTTCGATAATCGATACGTTTGACAGATACATATTCTAAAATATCCATTGATAATAATCAAAATCCAAATATCGCTATGGCACACTTAAAACATTGATTCATACATATTTATCATACAGATTTGTATGAATTTTTTTAATTTCACCAGCATTTATTTTCATTTCTCCTTGTTTTTCTATTTCAATCTGAACTGAAGGTACTTTAGATGTTTATCATAGAGATATCCTAATATGTTATTTAATCCATTTTTTTTCTGAAAATTTCATTTTCTAACTGAAATGCGTGTTTGCTCTCTTTGATAAACACACAAAAAACTTAAAACACATCACTCAAAAATATTGGAGTAATTACCTTATTATTACTTTAAATTTTATTGTTTTGTTTTAAGGACTCTCCATTGGAGATCAGAAAGCAAAATTTGGTACCGAACTCGAAAATTTTCTTTCTTAATCACGAACAAACACAAATTCATTATAATGATTCCATCGGTTTTCTTCAGCATCAACACCTGGCTTGGGTTCCGCAATGGATCCAGCTGTTCCAGATCCGCAGCTTCCAGCCAATCGAAAACCTTGTTCGTGCAACATATCAAAAGCTTGTTCAATGAAGCAATGCTTCAGGAAGAATCGTGATGTGTAACGGTCTGGTCCGCCATGATCTGGATCTCGTGACTCATTAAGGGTATCCCCGAACACATCACGACATTGAGCTACTCTACCACATACTAAAATGCGAGACAATTTACGGAATTTAACATCTGCTAGACCATCCTTGCCGAATTGGAAGCTTCCCCGATAGCCAATTGTAATGCTTCCACTTGGTTTCAAATCTAATTCGGACTTCATGCATTCAAGGAGGCCATTCAATTTATAGTGCTCGGCTTCTTTGCGAAGTCGCACTTTTTCCCTAAATCCCTCTGGCAAATTGAGTTCCTTATCTCTCAGATAGTCAAGAATGTAGCGAAATAGTACTCCATCGCGGTCCAAAAATACCCGACCTTTGCTATCCTTGGTCAAACTGTCGGGATTGCTAAACATCTCGCAGAGCAGGGAAGATTTTTCATTTGTGAGCGTTGCAAGCGTTGAAGAATAGTGAACACCGCCAACATTTAGCTCGATGATATCGGAAGAACTCATTTCTCGCGGATTACGATTGGTTTTCCGTCGGAATTTCAATAAATTTTAATTTTTCTTCTGTATAACCGTTTCCGCGGAAGGAATTACTATATTTCTAATTATATACAAATACATACACTAAAAGTTCTCTCACTCTCAATATATGATTAACAGTTCCGATTTAAGAAAAGATGTGTACCTTAAGGCGACCCTTGATGCGAACTGTCCACCCCGAACTTTTGTCTCGACAGCTACAAGGCTACTTAGTATCTGGAATTGTATTACTCCGAAAAACCTCATTGCATGTATCTAAAATTGAGAATAGGTCTCTCCATCGCGATTTTCACTTTTCTATACTTCTGGATAAAATTGTGTACGCATGTCCAGATTCGGATAGGGAAATTTCGTTTGAACAGAGGAAAAAGCGTACATTTTCAGCGCGTAAATATCTTTTTCCTGTGTCGTACCTCGTATATCATCACCATCATCATCATCCCGTCACCACAATTTATCACAGTTCTGTTGAGCAAAAAAGTCATAAAATCGTATGTATCTTTAAAATTGAATATTGTTTTGTTCTCCCGTATAGTAAAATACAGACAGTGGCAATGACAGTAGCAGAAGAGAAAGGACTCTAAATAAATATTGAAGGAGTGCCAGATCAGAATTTCCTTGAATAAATGTTGAAAAATGGAATCAGATTAGAGGTGTTGCAAGGGTTCATAAACAAAAGATATTTATTATTGTAAAATGACTATACATAGAAATTAAGAAGCAGTTTTGACCTTTACAATTATTCTTGTTGTAAATACAAAATTTAATAGCAAAACGGAAAATAATCAGTAAACCTTATGTAAGTTTGATCTTGATTTAGTATTAAGGTGATAAGGAACTCGAAAAAAGTGAGTATTATAATTCCACCGTCAAGCTGGCTATCTGTTTGCCAGTGTTCTATTGGAAATTCGAATTTTATTGCTATACCTTAAAATCCTTAAAACTCCTTCTAAATACTTACTTACTTACTTACTTAAGGTGGCGCTACAGTCCGTTGTGTACTTGGGCCCCAATCAACAGTCTCCGCCAGCCAGCTCGGTCCCTAGCTAGCTCTCCCCATTTTTCCACTCCAAATTGATTGAGGTCCTCTTCCACTTCTGTGCGCCACCTGAGTCGCAGTCTTCCTCTCCTTCTACGTCCCTCGGAAATAGAGTCGAAGGCTTTCCGGGCCGGAGCATTGGTGTCCATCCGCTCTAAATGATCGAGCCATCTGAGTCTCTAGACCTTGACCCTCTGGCTAGGTCCATGTTGTTGTACAACCCGTAAAGTTAGCTGTTATATCTTCTTCGCCAATCTCCTTCAATCCACACGGGGCCAAAGAACTTTCCACTCCAAACAGCCTAAGGAACCGATTTTGACAAGGTCTATGCTTCTGCACCATACAGCAGGACTGGGGTGATAAGGGTGTTGTACAATTTTACCTTAGCTGCTCGAGAGAGGAAACAACGATTAGCTGTTATGTACGAGCCGTCGGTGTTGGGTGTCCTCCCTCTAAGACAGCATATACTTCGTTTTTCCCTCATTTACCGCTAGACCCATTTTTGCCGCTTCTGCCTCAATTCTGACAAAGGCACCATTGACATCGGTGCAGTGAAATAACGCTCATGGCATTAACGCCCGCGGGTGTCAATTCCAAAAACAAACGGAATTTACCCCCGCGGCTGTTAATTCCTTTTTGAATTGGAAATAAGGCCCACCATAAAAAAGAATTAACGCCCACGGGTGCTAATGCCATTGGAGTTGGCACTAAGACCCGCGAGTGTTATTATCTTTTGGAAGTGATCATTTGCGGCAATTTCATTTTGGGACTACTAACCCACTATGATGGGTCATTAGTCCAGAAATCAAATTCAGGGCTTCCGACCTTCGTGATTAACCTTAAACATTTTGTAAAATAATAAAATAAGTGGACAGTTTTTACATAGCTATTTTCAAGTTTTTTCTGTGCATAATGGCTGAAACATACCGCATGCTCTAAATCTATGTGACGTTAAGAAAGCATTTTCCAATGCAAATGCTTTTCTGCTGACCGGGATGTCAAAGATCGGTGAGGGAACGGTATTCTACAAGCCAAGATCATCTTATTGCATCTATCTGTCAACTAAAATAATATAGAGCTGTTTCGATTCCATCAGAAATTTGAATGGACACAAGCGGGAAAAATTTTGCCCAAAAGAGAATAAATTGGTGGTGTGAAAATAAAAAAATTCGCGCGAATTTTCTTATTTTCACACCCCAAATTGATTCTCTTTTGGGCAAAATTTTTTCCGCTCGCTTCGCTCGCAATAAAATCAAATCGATCTTGAATTTTAAGTATCGGCCTCATTCTCAGTCGAAATTCAAAAAGATGCTGAAAATGAATCATTGAAATGCTTGCAAAAATCTTTCTTTCCATTACAGAATGTGTAGTGTTTGCTTTCTCAAATAAAAGGAAACCTCAACAGCTTTGAAAAATTAATTACTCTGACCACTTTGTCGACGGCTAATAAAGAAACGTGGTCCTATTTATTCATAAGATTTTTGTAGTAGCAGGAATTTAAATTTTTTGTTTATTTTTTTTAACATGAATATACGTTGTTTCACTTTTTTATTGCATTTAGGACTTTTGTCCCATAAGAACTAAAATTTAATTGGGACTACTGACCTACCGTAGTGGGTTAATAATCCCTAAATCGAATTCGGCACTTATGACCCTCCATAGTGTGTCAGAAGTTCCGAAAACCATTTCCGGGACTTCTGACTTTGGGACGAGTTTCCCTGCGCCAAGTTTCTAGTCAAAACTGAAAAACCGAAATAAGGCATTTATTATTAAGTAAGGCATTAGTATTTCTTAGTTGCAATGGAAATAAGACCGCAACCCTTGCAAGGGTCTAATTTCCATAAGAAATGGAAATAAGGACCTATGCGGCTTTATTTCGTCGGGAGTTATTTAACGGCACCATAATAAGGTATTAGTTTTTTATTTCATATGTTTCACGTGTGGGTTTTATTTCCAATTAAAATTGGAATTAAAGCCCACCAAAAAAAGGAATTAACCCCCGTGGGTGTTAGTACCATTTAAAAAGGGAATTAATACCCGCGGGGATTAATTCCTTTTGTTCTTTGGAATTAACACCCGCGGGTGTTAATACCATGGGCGTTAATGCACTGCACCATTGACATCACGTTGTGTGCGTACGTGAGAAGTTGAACAGATTTTGGTGATGACGGTGGAGTTCTGCACTATCTCCTCAAGAACGATGTTAAGGAAATCGCACGACAGTGCATCGCCTTGTGTGAATCCTTTTTTGACGTAGAAAGATTGCGTAAGCTCGTTGCCAACCTTGATGGAGCAGCATGAGTTCTCCATCGTCATTTTGCACAAGCGAACGAGCTTGGCAGGGATGCCAAAACTAGACATAGTTTTATACAGTTCGTCTCTGCAGATGCTGTCATACGCGGCCTTAAAATCGATGAAAATTTGGTGGATATCGATTTGGAGTTCATAGGCTTTTTCCAGGATCTGCCGTAACCTGAAAATTTGGTCGATGGTTGACTTTCCTGGCCTGAAGCCACATTGATAAGGACTAATCAGATTGTTGATTCAGACATTCACATATTACGGCAGAGAGGATCTTGTGGGCGATGTTAAGTAGACTGACTCCTCTGTATTTGGCGCAGTTTAGAGGATCTCCCTTTTTCAGGATCGACAAACATTGCTGAGTTTCCATTCATCGAACATGCATTCCTCTGACCATATCATACAGATGATTTGGTGCATGCACCTATCTAGCTCGTCGCCTGCTGTTTTGAACAGTTCGGCAGCTGGACCATCTGCTCAAGCGGCTTTGTTGGATTTCAGCCGTGATATTGCCGTTCTAACTTACTTCTTCTAAGTCGGGTTCACGGAATTGTTGACTATTATCGTGTCCGATGAAAAGCTCCTTCTGACGGCGGGGTTTTGTTTGTCATCGCCGTTATACAGTCTACAGAAGCGGTCTTTCCAATTCCCTAGCATTGACTGCGATTCTAATATGATTTTCCCTTGTTTACCTCTGCAGACATCGGTTCTTCATTCCTGCTGTTCAGTGGCGTAGATAGCTTTTCGCTATGGGGGGGGGGGATATATTTAGTTCGCTCGTTTTTTTTTTGAAGTTTTAATAACTCAAAAAAAAAAAACTAAAAAACATCATTGAATTCATAAGGAAATAATCTCTTCTCTATGTAAAGGGTTTTCCAATAAGAGGTGTTATTTTGAATAGCACGCTTTTTCGGGAGCTGTCATTTTTTGACATTTGACAAGAAGAAGCTACGCCCTTAATAAAAATGGAACGATACACGCTTCAACAACGCATTGAAATTATTAAAATTCACTATAAATATGATGAACATTTGGTAGAGACGGTTCGTAAAACTTAAACATTTTTGGGTCGTCGTGAAGCACCTTGTCGGACCGCAATACAGAAATTGGTGGACAAATTCGAGCTGTTGGGACAAGTTAGTGATGTGAAGAATAAAACCCGTGCACGTCGGTCAAGAACAACTGAGAATATTGCTGTTGTAGCCCAAAGAGTTGAAGAAAACCCATGTTTGTCCATTCCTCGTCGTTCTTTGGAATTACGCATTCCACAAACGTCATTACACCGTATTTTGCATAAAGACTTGGGTCTTAAGGCTAATAAAGTTCAGTTAACACAAGAACTCAAGCTGGCTGATCATCAACAACATCGTGCCATTGCTGATGGGTCCTTGAAATGCATGAAAATGATCCGGAATTTCACCGAAAAATCATCCTGACTGATAAGGCCCATTTCCACCTCGGAGGCTACGTCTACAAGCAAAAATGTCGCATCTGGGGCTCGGAAAACCCAAGAGTTATTGTTGAAAAGCCTCTCCATCCTCAACGCGTGACTGTTTGGTGCGGTTTATGGTCCGGCGGGGTCATTGGACCTTACTTTTTCGAAAATGAGGCTGGAGCAACAGTTACGGTCAATGGATTGCGCTATCGAGAGATGATTAATGATTTTTTATCTGGACAACGTTTACTTTCAACAAGACGGCTCTACGTGCCACCCAAGCAATGAAACCATCGATCTTTTACGGGAAAAGTTTCCGGACCGTGTTATCTCTCGAAGAGGTGATCACAATTGCCCACCGAGATCTTTTGATTTAACACCTTGCGATAAGGTCTATGCCAACAGCACAGAGTCGATTCAAGACCTCAAAAATGGAATTCGTGAGGCTATCGAGGATATATGGCAGCCACTTTACGATTTGGTTATGGAAAATTTCATGAAAAGGATAAGGTCCTGTAAGTGTGGTCGTGGCGGTCATTTGGCTGATGTTGTGTACCATTATTAACGGCATACCTGCCTCTTTATAATGAAATAAACATCCGCTCATTTATCTCAAAAAATGCCATTTTTCTTTGAATATTAAAAATGGATGTGTGTTTGTTTGTATGTCGCTTATAGACTCCGAAATGGCCCAATAGATATTTGTGAAATTTTCATGGTTGATACTGTTGTATTCAGTGATGATTTCTGTAAAAAAAAAATTGGAAAAACCTCATGGGAAAGTGGGAAAACTGGAAAAACCAAACAAAGGTCGGAAATTAGATTTTTTTTGCTTGGAATTTCTTGGTTCAAAATGGGTTTTCGAATGGAAAAATAGAAAGTTCTCGATGTAAAACTCGGAAAACTCATTGGTTTTAATTGAAAATTGCATAAAATTGTCGATGCATTGGTTTTCAAATAGAAAACTGGAAAATTTTAAAATGGGTTTTAGAAAGGAACTCTGAAAACTCACTGGTTTTCAAAGGGAAACTGGAAAATGTTTGATGGGGAACTGGTAAAAAAAAATTGGAAAAATGGAAAAATTGAAATGCAAAGGTTAGTGGTTTCGGTAGTGTGGTAGAGGGTTAGCTGGTATATTTTATACACGTTAATTTGAATATGAATTAGTATAAATTAATATATATAAATAAATCTGCCACTTTTGTAAGGCATGCTTTATGTAATGAGTAGGTAATAGCGTATTTTGCTTTCTGGTCGAAATGAATGAGTTTGAGTTATCGCTACTGTTAAGATTCTGGTAAACTACACCGCAGTTGTGGGAACATTTGTTTTTGTGTATGAATGTGCTGCATGTTTGCGGCGGTTTCTTATACCAGCTTAACAATGTGTCACACGATGCGAAGAAATCTTAACAATTTAATTTTTTTTGTAATGGAAAGCTGGATGGAAGCTCGTTTTCTTTCACGTTTACTTTTTATCAATTGGTGAGAGACGTAAAATAAAAGCTTTTTAAAAATCGATTTAAAAAGAGAAATTTTGCTGTTTCTCCATATAATGTAGGTATAGAATATACATTTGACAATGCCTCTAGGAATTCTGTGAGTAGTTACTTTCTTTAACTCGTTTGGAACTGGTTATGTTGAACAATTATCGATCCCAATGGGGGGGATATATCCCCCTGATCCCCCCCTATCTACGCCACTGCTGCTGTTAGCTTACTCAACATCCTCGATCTTACGCTTCTCATGCTCTTCCTCTCTTTTTTCTCCTGAGAAGCCGGCACGGTCCTCTCTTCTTTCGCTCGTAGAGCCCACGAGCAGCTCTTGTCGTGGCTGTTTTCTTCGCCAAACCAGGCGTTTCGGTTTGGTGGCTGTGTGAAATCCAGCACATTAGAGGCGGCATCTCTAACTACTTTCTGGCAATGTTGCCACTGGTCTTCGAGACTTGATGTTGGCGGTAAAGGACGCCTTGAGAGGTTATTTGACACTCGATCAGAGAAGGATCTGCCGATCGTTTTCTAAATGACTTCTTTTAATTTAAATAAAATCAGTTTTGTGTGTCTCCATAACGGTAATCCTAGCACATTTTTTTTATTTCATTGTTTGAACAAGTAAAAAGACAAAAATCTGTTTTTTTTTTCTCTTTGAAAATGCATGCGAATCTGTTCAACAATATTTTGTATTTATACAATTTTCAATTTGAAAAAATTTCAATTGAAAATATTTGTTTTTAAAATTCCATATCCAGATCTATCCTTAAAAAAATTTCGAAAAGATGTAAACTTTCGATTTACAATAAATTCATATGAATTGAAAGTTTTTCGAGTTTTCGACACTTTGGCTTGAAGATTCTCAGGGATTTCTTTTTGATAAATTAATAAATGAAAAAAAAAAAATTCATGGGCTGATAATATCACGATTTTTTCTTAAATGAGTAACTGTATCAAATCAACATTATCAACAGTGGACTATAGTTTTAAGAAGATAGGTCTACAGTTCGAATATTATATTAATTTCTTGGTAAGGAAGAGAGATTAAAGGCTGAACTACATCGAAACACAAAGTGCCAAAAACTACAAAACAGTGTAAATTAAGTGCTGTACTGCTTCTACAAATGCATATCTGAATATCTCCCTCTCATTTTTTTAAAGTGAGCGTGAACAAAAACTTGCCCATGACCAAGCTTTCACTGTGCACAAAAGTTCTCAAAACGAATACACTCACTTTTTTGTACATTTTAGTAAGTACTCCTCTTTGCGATGTAATTGATCTCATCCTTTGCATACCTTAATAACTGCCTGCATATTGATGACCGCAAGAACCTATAAACCTATCAATATGAACCCTTATTGGCAACACTTGATGTTTTGAATTTTAAATTTTGTGTTTTTGGCGCAGAATCACGCATGAATTGCTCTTTTGATTATTTATTATGTGCGTATTTTTTTTTAATGAAGTTTCAGGGTAAAAACGAATTACAAATCTTGAATTTACACTAAAAGGGTAAATTAAGATAGTATATTAAAAAGTCAACAAAAAACATAAAATGGTACAAAACGTCCATTTCTCTTGGGTCACTTCTTCCGCCTCAAGAACGATAAAACTGCTCTCTCGCACTCTTATATGAAAATCAATAATTTCTGATAAGGATAAGGGGCTGTTAAAAAAGAGCGAGAGAAACTAACTATCGTTTTTCCAGATACCTACATATTTTTTTCTATACCGGTTACTTGCACTCCGAAACTTAGCTTTTTCACAAACTCTCTATTTCGGAGTTTATTTCTACATTTATTATATAAAGGAGCACCAGACGGGAAAAGGAAGAAAAGGATTCTCATTATATTAAATTCTAAAAAAATCCATTACATACCTACTCGATTTTTATTTGCACTTTTTTGAAAGTTTTGTATTCTGTTGAGAAATCTATGCACGAAGTCCTGACAAATACACGTTCTGCATAAGTGCGGATAATATTGAAAGGAATATATGTTTAAGATAAGGATGCCAGTGCCAATGCCAACACGCTCCACGCAGATAAAAATATTTGTCATTCTGTCCTGGAGTTTGTATTTCTGGATCAGGAAGGGATTAGACGAAGAATTCACATTCCTTTACGAGGACAAAAGTTGAAAGATATTCGGAGAGTCGGAGACGGGGCTAGTATTCAACATGTGTGCGCTTGAAGCTTGAAGAGAATTCCTTTGAAGGAGATAATGTATCTTATTTTCACATTAAATTGTATTTTCCTATAGCTTTGGGTTAGTGGTTTCATTATTATGATTATCATTATTGAATGAAGTTACTTTGCGCACCCCAAAAAGATTGACATCATCACCTTACTGATATCCAAGCGATAGTTCCCAAAAATATACGTTATGAATTCAAATACATTTCTATCTCTATCCAAACACACCCCACCTAAGCTGTCTGAAATAATTTTTCAAATGGTCTGATAAGAGATAACACTTCGATTTTCCTTAAATTGAATTGAAAAAGGTGAACAAGGATTGCGGGTTATAACAAAGTAAATCCTTTACTTTATATCAATATCATCATTACAATGCAAGAGGAGTTTGTGCCTCGGAAAATATGGAGTAGTGTTTGGGTTATGATATGAATGAGATTAGAAGCAGGATGGCACAAAAACGTCGATACCTGCCAGTTTAAGGTTTTCTATTTGGTCTGATGTTTACGTTGATAAATTGAACGAGTTTGCATGTTTTATATGTCCTCTTTCGAAAAATGAATGCCAGCAGTACCCAGGATATAGGTAGACGATTTTAAACTTTTTTTTTCCTATTTGAACAGGTGAAATAGTGTGTGAATAAGTTTTATTTTGTTTTTGTTGAAGAAGATAATTTATTACATTTTGCTCTTCTAATGGGGATTAAAATCGACTTTTTAAATGTACATATCTGTTTATATTTTGCTGTATTGGATATTATTTCTACGTTTTATGTTTGGTTTCATTACCTTATTTATAAATATTGCAAAAGGTTTATTGTACAACTTGCAGTTGCCGACGACTTCGTCCGCCTCTACCTTATTCACCGTCCAGAGGTGCGTCTTCGACTTGTGCAACATGTGTTGCGAAGTTATTAAAAAACAGTGGAATCTCTCTTAATCGAAATTGTTCTTAACTCGAAGCCTTCATTCATATATAATTTTCCCCGTTGTATAGCTTAAACCCTTCCTCGATAAATGGACCATTCAACCACCCCAGAAAAAGAACCCGTGGTATAATGAAAAGCTTCGCGATACTGAAAAGAGAGACGTGGTGATGTCAGAATTCGGGAATTTTCCAGCTGTGCCGACCCAAATGACGTTAGACAATATGAAGTGTAATGGGCAAATGGGTAACAAGTAACAGCTCATCTTAAGTGGTTCAGACATGCACGGGGTTAAGACATGGAGATGCGTTATCATGTGACTGCTTCAACAAAGTCCTGGAGCAGATAGTGCGCAAGGCAGGTGTGAGCACGGAAAACTCTATCTTCTATAAATCCACCTAGCTCCTAGGCTTTGAAGACGATCTAGACATCATTGGTCGCTCCCACAAGGGCCTGGTGTTTGAGGTTTTCACAGCGATTGAAGAACTGGCGAAGAACTTTGGAATGGAGTCCCATGCTCAGGGAATATTGTGCACGACTTGATTCATGATACAAGACAAGACAAGTAATTAAGACATTAATGCATCCCATAAATAAATTAATCTTGAGTGATGAAGTCGTAATTCAGACCAAATTCGTTTTGTTCTTCGGAATTTTGATGTAGTTTGAGAATCAACAAGACGCTGAAAAGTTAAGACAACGATTTTACTGGCTGATTGATAGAGACGTCGTAGAAAAAAGCTTCCGGCAAAGGCAGAAAAAGCAAAAGAGAGACCCAGCAGTTAAAAGTGGGGCAGACAGTGAAAAATGAACGTCACAGGTTCTTTTCCTTAGGCTACACTATAGGAAGTGGCTGTACGTCTACAGCATTTGGCATCCCAAGACAAGATCCAAAACAAGTCATGGGTCAAATTATATTCCAATGGGATGGAAATCTATAGTGGGGTAGAGGTCTTAACCAGAATATTTGCTATCAAATGTGTGATTTTTTCAACAAAAGTTAACATTACTACAAATTTAATAAATTCAAAAAATAAAATCTTGATCGTTATTTCTTATTTAAAATTCAATATCAGCACATGTGCACTTGCTTTCATTCATTTTATAACTCAAGTTAGTTCAAGGTAGTTTGTAGCCACAAACTGCACTATATTAGTGTTTTGCTTTAAGTACAACGAAATTAAGTAAATAGCTGTGCAAAAACATATGTATGTGTGTACAATGTAAGTACTTGCTACCACAAGGCACCAGATGTGAAGTAAAAACAAAAAAAAAACTAATTTTTATTGCTGGTTATACAGTGTACCTGGGAACCCGAAAAAGTCAATATTACCCGGATATTTGCACGGTGTTTGGATACCCAGGCACCCGGCTACTCGGTCCATAACGATCGTGTATCCGAAATGCAAAATGTTATTAAGCACTCCATTCATAAAGCATCCATTTGTTCAAACAATTTCAGCTTCATTGTGTAAGACTACCGAGTAACCGGGTACTCGGATACACGATCTTTATGTTTCAAGTACCCGGGTTCCCTGATACCCGAACACCATGCAAATACTAGGGTATTTGCTACCCGGGTAGTTCCCGAAATTCCCGGGTACTCGGGTATCAAGAGCTCTAATGCAGAGCCAACAAAACATAATAAAATTCAACTTTTTAAAAGCATGCACAAATTTAACCAATAGAAGCATTAAGCAACACACATTTCTGAAAAAAAAAACCAACGAATTCTCATGTGGTTGTTGAATGTAGATAAAAATAATTATAATTTTATCAAAACAACTCGCTCTAATGAAAAGAACAGCGTACCACCATTCTATAACTGTGTAAAAAAGTTCATTTCTTAATTTTCTCATTCAAATCTCAGATGGATTAATCAAAGCCTGCAAATGGAAAATGAAATGTGCATTGTGTTTTGTTTTTTTTTTTACACAACTTGTAACGGAACACTGTCTTTTCTATTTTTTATCCAAGTCTACCTATGGAATACATATATCCTAGGAATGCACATCAGGGCAGGGGTTCAAAATTTGCAATAGTAAGTAATTGATGCACATATTTTAATCTCAGATGAGTGGCGGGATTGACAACATTACATTACACCGAAATGCATGGGGAATAAGAGTGATGCAGTTCTTTGTTTTCAAGTTTTCCTATTCACTTATCAACGTACAATTGTTTGTTTAACTGTTTTACTACATGTACGTTATTTGAAAAAGAATAAAATACAACAAACATGCACCAAAAAAATAGTATTATGTTCTAAAAAAATAAGTGGATTCCGGGATGGTTTTTACCTCTGTCTTTGGCAAGAGTACATATTTTATTTTTGTTTGGTGTAATGATAAGTACATAATATTTTTCCTTTTTTTCAATTCAGATATATAAATTAAAATTAAAATAGTGTTAAATGTCGCTTAGGCATACAAAATATCAATAATGGACAATGTTTAAATTGTAATGTAAATTTGATACTTAATTCCATATAACAAAAAAACAAAAAAAACTAATGAATATATATACAACAAATGTTAAAATGCAATAGGTTAAGAGCGAAATACAATCATTCTCAAGTTACATTAGTCAACAAAATTTCGATTTGATGATGGTAAAATTCAAAAAGCCAGGCGTTAGATTTTTTCAGTAATAAGGACAATACACGAATGGAACGAATAGTTACAGGAAACGTATTATAAAGTTTGCAGGACACAAAAGAGTAAAAGTTTCTTAGATGAGTGGTACGGAACAAGGGAACGGTCACATTATTATTATCACGGTTTCTTCTCATGGATCGGACATCAGATATGGGGCTCTCCAAATAACCTCCTCTCATAAAAAATATTTAGGACGTCTTAAAATAATATACCTAAATCTAAACAACTCCATGGATCGGTTTAAGCGATTGGCTCCACAAATTTTTCTTATAGCACATTTCTGTAGGATTAGAAGGGGGTTCATTTTTGATTGATATGTCCCACCCCAGCAGTATATCCCATACTGGAGTTTCGAATGAAATATACCAAAATAAATCATTCTAAGAGTTGTTGTATTGCAATATTTACTGGGGTGATAGAAGTTTCTAACTGAGCATCTCAGATATTGTTTTAAGGCAGAAATAGAATTAGACCAACTGATAGTTTGATCGAACGAAACTCCAAGGCATTTGTAGTTATCAACTTCTTGAACGTTAAAATAAGAGCTACTGCATTTTTCGTGAATATCATAAGACACAAAGCTTGAAAGAACACTACAAGAACAAGTGCACATTTTATGTTGCATGCAATCTTGTGCATGAAAAACAATGTTTAGGTCAGGATCATTTCTTTTTATTAGATTAAGAGCAGATTTTTCAATCGTCAGATAAACAGGCAAATAGTGTTTATTCGACAAATAACCAAATATTGGATTTTTCAATCAGATAGAGTTTATCTGGCAAAAAACGCTCTAATTTATTCGACCGATGAATACTCAGATAAGTTTATTTGCCAGTTTGTTATTTTTATTTTTATTCAATAATTGAAAAATCGGCTCTAAAATAAATAACTTTAGTTTTATCTCTGACACAAAGTTTGTGTTTAGCAAACCAAATACGCAATATATGAACATCATGGTTAAAAACAAACTAGAAGAAGAACTAGATGAAATGAAGGCTAAACCTAAATCGTCTGCAAATGCCGTAATTTTAGCAGAAAATGGTAAGTTATAAGTTACACATAGAGTTGATATAAATGAGGAACAAAATAGGACCCAACACAGACCCTTGTGGGACACCAATGTTAGAGACAATCTAAGAGACATGGTCAACAGTGTCGAACGCTTTACAAACAACCCCGCACGAAATTTTTTATCATCCAGGCCACTGTTGATATAAGAACAAAAATTGCGTAGAGAACCCTTCTTGAAAGCCGTACTCTGAGAAGCTAAAGAATTTATATATTTTTAAGTAGCTCAACATTCTGTTTTTGACTGCTTTTTCAAAGATTTTTGAAATCGTAGAGAGCAAAGAAATAGGTCTATAGTTGTTGGTTTTCTTTTTATCGCATTTCTTATAAATCGGTATCACAATCGCACATTTGTATTATCTTACTTACTTACTTTTTGTATTATCTATTCAATTTAAATACCTTTAAAACGGCTAGACCGTTGTGAATGAAATGTAGGTACATTTTTCATTCTTTTTACGAAAAAAAAGAACATTTAAAAACGTGTTTTTCAGAATTCATTCAATTTTTTTTTTAGTAGGTCTAGGTTAGGAGAACTTAAAACAATTTTTGGAATAACGATGAACATTTCAATGATGTTGCACTAGCCAGAGAGATAAACAAAAATTGTTTTATTTAATTCCACCCATTGACACGTACCTTTTCTTAAAAATGAATTCTTCAAAAATGACGTTTTGAATATACTAGGCGAACCGACAAACGTTGTTCCGTAAGAAATAAAAATTTGGTTGGTGAATTTTCATATTTTGGTAATGGTTACATCTTAAACGTTGTGAACACATTTAACGACCTGCTGCATGGCCAACTACAGTCAAGTTTATCGTAATTTATAGGGGCCTAAAGGAACTTTCATATCAAAAACAAAGTTTAATTCCAAGAATTTTGATTTTTAAGCCTGAAAACACTATGTTTCTGCGTACTGTTGATAATTAAAAATCAAAACATTTGCTAAAATTTAAATTACGAATAATTACCTAAATAAGAAATTTTAAAGATTATATTTGAACAAGGTACATGCGTATGTAGTGTCCGTAGCTTAGTGGTTAGGTGCGTTGGCTGCTAAGCAGAACGTCGTGGGTTCGAGTCCTACTCGTGTCTATTGTTTTTATTTCTTTCACGGGCACTGCCTCTTGCAAAGAACTGACAAAACTTCCAAGAGTATCATCTGTCATGAAAAAGTGCTTCTCAAGTTTGCCGTCTGGAATCGGCGTTAAATTGTAGATCCCCTCAATTCTTCACACGCGCCTAGCTAATTGTTAATGAGAGTAAGCCACTTAGGTCTTGGCTCTTCATGCAGTCGTCCCTAAAAAGTTCACTGGAATCGATATGGTGTTCCATAAGGGACATAAGGGACGCTCCGTGCAATAAGAGAAAAGGAGATGCAGGCTACGATCGCTCTCAGACAGGAAGAATTGCGGTTGAAGAGGATGGAGATTGAGTTGGCTAGGGCCATTAACGAACTTAAAGCTTTGAAACATCAAAAATGACATATTTGAAGTGAAATATTTTTATTTTTTTTTTTTTTTTAAGAAAGAAAAGCTTAATTTTTTGTTGGGTTGATTGAAAGAAAAGTTCCTTTATATGATGAAGTACTAATTAATTAAGAGTTAAGCCGTGTGCGAATTGGGTTAAAAAGTGGTTAAAACTTGACGTTTGGTTAAATGTTGACACTTCGCATTGAATAAAATGTGTTAAAAATTAGACTAGCAGTGGTTAAAAATTCATCCATTTTTAACCACAGTTCATCCAATTCACACACGGCCTTAAGAAAACAAAAATATAAATTTATGTTTTTTAAATGAAATGAGATTGAACTCTGCTTGAACTTTATTTTTATAAATGAAAATGATTAACTATTCAAAACCGAATTTGTATTGATCCATAGATCGTCTCTGATTCTGTTTCGGATTCGAGCTCCTTCATTAGAGTCGTTTTGTCTAATATCTGTCTGAAGTTCGGATTCGGACATAGGTAGAGATCTTATCTTGCAACATCGTCTAAGATTGGTTCACCGTTTTCTACACAAATATTGTGTAGAGCAGCACAAACATTTACTATTTGCGCTACTCTTTTTGGAGAATACCTTAGTTTTCTTTCTTCTAAAATACATCTCCGTAAAATATGAAAATTGTTCATAAAAATGGGATTTCGTTCTTTCTGAAATCATACATTTTGTTTTTAAAGGTTATAGTTTCCTCTCCATTAAGCGAAGGGTTAAAGTTGTAATCAGATATAGTGCTTTGCGCCATAGGAGCAGACCAGTCCGCACCCACTTGCCTTTGGTAACTTCCTCTTCCAAGAAAAGTTACTGCCAACTGGAGATCAGGAGGTATGCGTGTTGAATAAATTCCAGATGGCAGATTCAGAAGATGTAATAAGCTCAAGAAAGTGTCTTTTGATATGCGAAAATGTTTATCGAATCTATTAAAAACACGAAATATTTTGAAATTATTATTTTGTGTAGGGAGGCTTTCAAACTTACTTTTTGTCTGGGAGGTCAAGTCTCTGTCTCACTCTTCTGTTTTCTATTTCATTTTGATGTTCATTATTTTGTTGATGCAAAAATATTGAAACAGGCACAAAAATATTCATTTTTCTTAATAATTAAAAACACCATGAACACCAAGACAAAAATATACCACAAATGTCAAATTGTATCAAATTGATACCTAAATAGTTGCCAGCTAAAAAAGTCAAAAAAATATGACAGTCGCTTTAGACTAACAGCTTACACAGACAAATTTTCTTGAAATTGACTATCAAAAATCAGCTTACACGATTCCACCCCTGTATTTGTGATCTTTATGAGCTAATTAAATAGAGCACAAGAAATGTGAACTTTAATTGAAGAAGAAGAAAAAACAGTCACATTTTTTCTTGTCACTTTGCAATCTTAAATTCAATCACTCCCCTTCTTTAAATTTAAATCAAGAGTCAGTGATGCCATTTCAGGGAAGTTTAGCTGAAAAAGTGTTGGAGTCAGCTATTTAGAGTAGGGCACTATTGCTAGCCTTTTTCGCTATGTCATTTTGTATCAGTGATAGATAATTTACTAATTAAATTAGTATAAAGATAAAGGAGAACGATACCTTCGCCATCGCAGTAGTTCGTCTTTGTTTGCATGTGCTGTGCGCATATGATTGACTTCAGATTTTGTATTATGTAAATGAGAAGAATCAGCACGATTTTACGTTTCAAAAAGCCACAATGCGGTCACAAATGGCAACACTCCTTATAAGCCGTCACGTCACTGTTCTGACTTGTGATGTTTTATTTTTCAACAAGAGCAACGAAAATAACTTTTTGTCCCTCTATCACTCTTCGCTTGCAAATTGAATTTCTAAAGAGAACAGCAGGCGATGACACTGCTAACTTTGACAAAAGAAACTTCATTGTCAATTGAGTTATTTAGATTTTTATGTTGAAAACAGATAACAGGGTGATTTCCGTTAGATGAGACAAATAGATCAGACTATAGATTGATTTGGGACAAGACAAAAAAATATCGTTTAAATGCGAGTAACAATTATATACATGTGTAGGTACCTATTTAATTGACTTCTTATATCAATATGAAAAATATATTTAAAAATAACGGTTATACTTACAGATTTATGCTGGAAATGCTAAGAATCCATTGTTCAATCTCCTCTTTCATTAAAAATGTCCGTGTGAATACCTACTTTTTGAAAATTTAGATTATTTCTCTTATTAATTCTTTTATTAATTCATGCTAAAACACAAAATATCAGCTGCCTGAATGTTTTATAGTTTTGGAGAAAATTAAAAATAATAAACATATAAAAAATATAATTAGAAAATGCTTTTATTTATGTTTAAAAGTCCTTGGACTAACTTATATAATAACAAAAGATTTACTATATCTTAAGAATGCTTAGCAGAAACTTCAGAATGATGTCCCTATTTAGTGTTTAAGTAAGGACAGCGGTCTGTTCCTCAAAAACTATCTAATCCAAAAAAAGCTTTCTTTTCGGTTTAGAGTGCCAATATTTATATTTATAACAAAACTCCTTTAAATGTCCTGTTTCTTACAAAAAGTAGGAGGAAATGGTATTTGCATTTGTTGCCGTCTTCAACACAGTATCGGTTTAACTACTGCATGTACTGAAATGCCATTCACACTCTGCAAGAACTCGTTGTTGCACGAATTCAAAACATCAAAAATTCAAAAGTAACCTTATTTTCTTTTTTTGATTAAAATGTAGTTATTAATGTTACTTAACTCGCTGGTAAGCTTTTCGCTATTAAGGATTAAATTACTCCATTTGTCGCAAAGACTCTTCACCAATTTTTCGTAATTTTGTTTAATAGTCTTGCATCTTGTTGATATGAGTTCTTGCATCATATCCTTCTTAAAATTATCATGACCAATTTCACCTTATTAAAACTACTTTATGGAGAATGGAGACGAAAATTCAACCAAGAACTGTTTGTCCTTAAAATAAAACATAAAGTTACCTATTCTACCTACAAACTATTTAAAAACTAGAACAACCACAGTGGCAAAGCAACTATGTCCTTTATGTTTTTCTGTTTATTTTTGTAATTGTCTTTTCTGTTTTTATTTTTTTTAACTCTTATATTGTTTTTTTTTCACTATTTCACTTTTTTGGTGTGTTTTTGGTGTTGTTTTTTTATGATATTTTTTAGTGCCACCATACCTGCTCTACTTAAACCTAAATTTTAAGGCTAAAATATGTTAGCCGGCCAAGGCAAAAATACTCCACCCCGGACTACCCATTATCAAATGCCGTTTGAAGCCACCAAAACTGGTTCTGATGCTTCATCCTGTCAATGCGGTCCTGTTTGGATACGGCTCTACTGAACCGAATCAGCTCCGCTTCATCAAGAGCGAGGATGCTTGTTCATACAGGAGTCGCCGTTCTACAGTTTTTCGCCTGTCGTGGTACCAATCTATCTTGTATCATGCCGTACTGGTCTCAATAGAGGAATGCCTTCGGTAGGATGAACCCGCTCAAGCGTGCATTCTCGAAGTAGTTGTCGTTCGGATAGAACGGCCTGAAAATCAAATTGTTGGTCGAAATCATAGTTTTAACAATATGGCCCGGAACAAGTTTTATCACGAAATTGTCAATTCTATTGATTCGAGCTCCGTCGTATATAGAATGTTGGAATAATTATGCAGATAAAAAGATTCCGGTGTCCGATACCAACCGAGAAAGCGCCGAAGACACTGCCTCTCGAACACCCGAAACTTCTCCATTTTGAACCACACTGGACAACCATAAACGATCATTGGCCGTATGAGGGCCATGTATCAAATTACCTTCACTCTGGGGTCAAGCTGAATGTTGAAAAACAGACGTTTCGTCAGAGCGAAGACTCCTCTTGCCTTAGTCAGAGCAGCATATATATGTCTGTCGAAATACAGAAACTGGTCCAACCAGATACCAAGGTACTTCACTACAATTTTGCTCGTCAATGCCTGTCCGTGAGAATCGCCAATTCTTACACGTATCTCGCGAAGTCTTAGCCAACGGAGTCTGAAACAATATTTTCTCCAACTTTTGGACATTTATTTTCAGTTTCCAGTCGTCGCAGTATCGCTGAATCTTCTCGGGGTCACGTTGTAAGAGAATTCTAATAACTTCAACCTTTCGATCCGCAATCAGGTCGTCGGCATAAGCAATTGCGTTAGTTAAGCTACCTATCAAACCCTTCCTATGTGCCAAAGCATAGTGCGAGCATTAGCATGGCATTCCCTAGTCATAAAAACGCATTTAAATGAATGATATGATGAGTCCTATTTTAACTTAAAACGCTACTCTCGGTCACGGAAACGCTAAGCGGGCTAGCGCCTTTCTATTAGAGAAATATAGGACACCACAAAACCGTCCTTTCTCGTGAAGTCCGTATTTTTTTATAGAAAGCACAAGCGTTCTTCTGTTGTTCGTCTTCGAGTTCAGTCAGTTGGCGCGATGTACCTACAAATTGATATTTTACACCCTCTAGAAACGGCCGAATATCCCGAAAGGCAAGGTAAAAAGGATTATGAAAGTGGTTTGTCACTAGTGACAATTCCCAGAATGGAGACCGGGGGACCAAGCGAATGCTCAAGCCATGACTTATACTGACGCGGAAGTGAATATCCGCACTTGATTTTAAGTTCTTTTGTCCAAACGTAAGACCTATTCCCATCATGGCAAGGTGAAAGCTTCAGTACTTGAAAACAACCTATAAGGAAACAGCATAAAATATTACCTTGTCTCAACCTACACGTCTGAGCCTTATATGCAAATCACCCTGTATACTGTATTGTGCATAGTAAAGAGAAAAACGTAATATGTTTCTTTGCTTCCAAAATTGACTAAACATTCTTTTGATAGTACAATGACTTTAACTCCGTATTTTTGGCGTTCTTAAAGAGACTTAACTTGCTAATTGGGTTACGCACACAGTCACTCTTTATTACGGTACAAATCTTATATCTTATATGCCCTTCTATATGAAATAAAGGAATCACAAGTCTTGTAATAAACTGTTGCTTGATGTAATTTCAAGATATTTTTGATGAATTGAAAATCTCGCTAATTTGACATTAACGTGTCCATGCCAAGCTGTGAAGGAGTAGATACATATACACACATAACCTTAGATATTCATTTATATGAGTGAACCTTACCTTCGCATTAAGTACAAACTCACATTGTGTCACAGGACATATTAAGCAATATAATTAACTACGTTCAATCACCGCTTTAATATACCCTTATTACCTCTATGGTGCTTAATAAAGCTGATAACTGACGTGACGGATATTTTTGTTCTAAGTTTTTTCAGTCACGCAAAATAAAAATTCCTTAGCATTGATACTGAGACACACGACGCGATTAATTAAATGCAAATAGGCGACCATGGAATTAATTAACGTGAGTTGTTTATTAATGGTACTAAACAGTTGAAAACAGTTTGAAATCAAATACGTGTTTTTGTGTAAGTGGTTGTTGCTAGCTATATTATAGCAAACTTTAAGGAACTAATTTTTCAAGGATCAACCACTAATTAGTTGTCCTAATCATGGATTTGCTTAAATCTTTACTCTATTTATATTCGGGTAGTAAATTTCGATTCATATGTATAAAGACCCCGGTATTAAAAAAATATGGATAAGAAAATCAAACATTAAAAAAAAAAGTTAAAAATTTGCCTGCTAATGCCTATCTTAACTCTTAAAATGAAATTAGCTTCATCAAAGATAGACTAGAGCCTGATAAAGGGGATAAGGTATTTTCTTAACTCGATTAAAGGCGTTGAAAGGGTGGCAAGGGGTTGAAATATTAGGTCAAAGTTTGTATGGAGGTTGATAAGGTTAGAAGTTTAAAACTTATGTGTATGGCTTTTGACCAAACATAAATAATTACGATATTCAAAGTTTAAAATAAATTAACACCGAGGGGTGTTGAAAATAGGGGATGAAAGTTTTATTTCGATATTGACGCTTGCTTGTTATTGAACAGAGATTTCAACCTAGAACGAAGATGATCACATATGATACAGAATTTCATGCTCTTCAATTTAAAATACTTTTGTTATAACGGTAACTCATACATATAGTCAATGTAGACATTTCCACATAAATTTGTCTAAAAGTTTAAATTTAAATCCTAAAGACGCGATCTTGAAATTAACATTATGTCTAACCTACATGAAATAACGGTGATTTTGATACCCCATTTGTAAGGATGCATCTCTTACAAGCGTCACAATCTCGATTTCAAAATAAATATAATTGCACACAAAGGACCCGGTTGGTTCGTTCGAAATAAAATAACACATCACCTGTGGGAGAATTTGATGTTCTTCGATTAAAAGCGTCCTAGCGTGCGTTCTAATAATCTTAAAAAACAAAAGGCTTTAGGCTTTAATTCGATGTAGAATTTATTGGCATTCAATTCCATTTTAAATTCAATAAAACATGATAAATGTGAGCCCAATTGTATTACCATAATAATTAAAGTAATAATATTTTTTTAAATTATTATGCATAGATATATGAATGTATGAAATATGAATTCAATCCTTTGCGTTTTATATTAAAATAATCATTCTTATCGAGTGAGCTCCAGTCACGCTTCGGAGCTGACGGTGCCGTGCAATAACGCCGAGCGAAATAACGCCGAATTTTGAAATTCGCTAAAGTGAAATAACGCTGAATTTTAGCATTCGGTCTTATTTCACTATAGGAAAGTGAACAAATGTCGATTCGGCGTTATTTCACTTTGGGTCTTATGCGAAATGGTTAATGTATTTCAGTCTCAAATCTAATTATTATGTGATTTTGCTATCATTTTTACTAGAAAACAGCAAAAAACTTGAGATTTGAGAGATCCAAATTTCTTCAGTGTGGTGGAACAAAAATTTGTTTCATGAAAAAATATCTGAGAAATAGATTAGCTGTCACTGTAAGACATAATATCGAAAAAATGTCTACCAAAACAATGAGATTCACATTGTTAATATAATAATTTACCTGCTCACATTTATATTACATTTTTTTTTTTAAAGTTGACAATATCATGTATAGAAATGTATTTCCGTTTCCGTTTTACATGTGAAGTAAAAGTTTCAGTATTGATTGAAATTTAAAAGTATAGAACTAATACCTTGGTATGTACATCTATGTACATCATCAAGGCTCTTTTGAAAATTTGATCAAATGCAAATAAAAAAATATATAATAGGAACAAATGGTAGCGAGCGAAGCGAGCGGAAAAAAATTTAGCCCAAAAGAGAATCAAAAATTCGCACGATTTTTTTTTATTTTCACACCCCAAATTGATTTTCTTTTGGGCTAAATTTTTTTCCGCTCGCTTTGCTCGCTAGCAAACCGAATTGATCTTGAATGTTTTGAATCGGCATCATCCCCAGCCAAGAGTGAAAAAGATGATCAAAATGAATCATTGAAGTGCAGCTTCTGCTTCCGAAACCCCTTAATGAATTACAAGATGTGTAGTGGTTGCTTTTTCAAATTAAAGGAAACGACAACAGTTTTGATAAATAAAATGCTGTTTACCTACATTTTGTCGAATGTGTATACTGGAATATAAGGAATTTCTTTTCTTTTTTATGTACCATGAAAATTTATTATCTGTACATAATATTGACAAGTACAAATAAATTAAGTGATTCTCATAAAAGGTAAGACACCTTTTTTACATTCGGGACTTTTGTCGTTAGGCACAGCTAAATTGCTCTTTGCAAAAGTTAAATTGAACCGGCTTCTTTGTTTTCTATCATTCGGCCTTATTTCTCAATTGGCATTCGGCGTTATTTCACTTTGCCAAAGTGAAATAAGGCCGAACGCTAAAATTCGGCGTTATTTCACTTTAGAAAAGTGAAATAAGGCCGAATTTCAAAATTCGGCGTTATTGCACGGCACTGGAGCTGACACGTCCAATTTTTGTTTTCCTTTTTTTCACTCTTTTTCTCATAGGCCGCTCGAGTTAGCAGTTAGCTTTAGCACTGAACTGAACGCGACCTAACACCTTAAGCGCAGTTGCATTTTGCAAACACAATTCAAAAGCAGAAGTATTATCTCGAAAACACAAGTATTACAACCACTTTAAAGAATTCCAAACAAAAGATCGTCTCGTCAGCAAGGGAAGAGAAATTTGTCAACTCTTAGGCTAGGCGCATATTGGGGCGCGTCTAAAGTGTGTGACGTGACCTGACAACGGTCGCACGACATGATTATAGAAACATGTCATGCCGTCCTCCGCAAATTGATTCGCGTGTCTCATGTCAAAATACATATCTATATTAATTAAATCACAAATTGTAAAGCAGGGCAAGAGTTAACTATTTTTTTTAATTTTTTGAGTTCTGATTGTGAGGAAGAATACGAGAAGGAAAAACTTTTGCTGATTTCATTGAAGACCAAAAATTTAAAATCCCAGAATGCAAAATATCTTTCAAAAAGAAAAAGCCAACGACAATTTAAAGGGTTTTTCAATAAGAGGTGTTATTTTGAATTGCCCGCTATTTCGGTAGCTGTCACTTTTGAAGCTGTCATTTTTGACGTTTCACAAGTAAAAACTGCACCATAAATTAAAATTATTAAAATTATTAAAATTCACTACAAAAATGGTGAAAAGTTAGCATAGACGGTTCGTAAAACTGGAAAAGTTTCCGGACCGTGTTATCTCTCGAAGAGGTGATCACAATTGGCCACCGAGATCTTGTGGTTTAACACCTTGCGACATCTTCCTTTGGGGCCACGTAAAAGATAAGGTCTACGCCAACAGCCCAGCGTCGATTCAAGATCTCAAAGATGGAATTCGTGAGGCTATCGAGGACATAGGGCAGCCACCTTGCGATTTGGTTATGGAAAAATTCATGAAAAGGATATGGTCCTGTGAGCGTGGTCGTGGCGGCCGCTTGGCTGAGGCTGTGTTCATTAACTGCATACCTTCCTCCTTATAATGAAATAAACATCCGATCATTTATTTTAAAAAAATCCATTTTTCTTTGAATAATACTTTATTTTTGACATAAGAAAACAAACTCATAGCAGTCTCGCAAGAAAAACTGTGTTTCAATCACTGTGTCACGCGATTTCCGGAAAACGCTCGTCAAGCCATGTCATGTTCTATCAATATGCGTTGTCCTGTTTCATTATTAATTAATAATTAATTGTTTACAAAAACAAGTGCTGTGCTGTGTAGCGTCACTCGTGTGGAACGCGCCCCAATATGCGCCTAGCCTTAGAAGTACCTACAAATTACAACCACTTTTAATTATTTACACTTACGATTGTTTGTTTATTTACTGAAATGAAAAATTATATACATTTAAAAATATTCTCATTTAGTTAATTTCGCTACGAGTTTTTTTTCAAGAAATTGAATTTTAGCTACGGTACTTCGATATTACCTATGCTATATTTTGCAAATTCGTTCTAGCCAACTGTTTATGAAAATAAAATGGTATATCTAAAGTAAAAAAATCGTAACGGAACAAACTAAAAAGGTTTGAAAGATAAAGAGTAGTTCTATTGAGTGCTGTGGTATAAGAAAACTTAGTTTAACAATACTTTGCACTTTATTTAAATTCCAAGTGTTCTTTTTAAAACTTCTTTATTTTGATATTTTATTTTATTTTATTACTATTCAAAGCTCGAAAGAATAAAACATCTTTATTACAACATACATTAATTATATTGGTTGATTTCTGAAGATATTGCACCTTTTACTGTAGTTACAAAAGTCTTTACAAATTTTCTGTCCTCAAAAAATTACTTCAAACATCGTCAAAAACCGTGTTTTGAGCACTTTGAAAAAAGCATATCTCGAAATCCTGACCTATTAGAACAATTATGTGTCCGATTTTAGTTTCAGCAACAAAAAATCAACACGTAGTAATGATGTGTCTTGTGGCAATCAGAAAATTACATTTTGCTGACCAGTGACGCACGCCAGGACTAGGACGCTTTTAAACGAAGAACATCGATCGAATTTTGGCCATAGCGGGATTCTCCCAGGTGATGTGACGTTTCGAACGAACCAGGTCGTGTGTGTGCAATTATATTTATTTTGAACAAATTTCATTTAAATCGATTCAGTCTTTATTTAGACAGTTTTTGCTAACGCTCATTCATTGTTTGATCTTTCTTTCTATTTTTTTTTTATACCGGGGTCTTTATATGAATCGATTGTAAAGGAGTAAACTCCAAATATTTTGAAAATTTAAATAAGCAATATTTTCGTAAGAAAGAAAGTCATGCACATATTTTTATCAAAAAATTTGAATTTGAATTTGAATTTATAAATATAAAGGGAATTTAAAAACAAAATGAAAGAAGAATTTTTTTGGTTTTACAAAAAGACAAAGCACGGTGTTACGGGGGCAAGAACATTCATTTTTTGTTATTTTGAATATTCTGTTTTTTTTTTTTTTTTTATAAAAATGTGAATTTTCAGAAAATTCAAAACCATCTGTAAAATCAAATGACATTTTTGCAAAAAAAAAAATATGAATTGCATGCTTCCTTTCTCAAAAAAATATCTTGTGTATCTATGATTTTCGAACTCAAGCCACTTTAACCTAGGTTTAGATATACCTTTTATGAATTAATATTATAAAATATACTTCTGTCAAATAAGATAAATAACATCCTGTTACAGCTAAAAGCAAATCAAAGTTTGTTTTGAAAAATCCAGAAATATCTACTTATAACATTGTTATTTAAATATTTTATCTCAAACACCAATAAAAATGAGTACAGTATATTTAATAAAAATCAAACAGTCAATTAACGTTTATGAATTTAGGCCGTGTCCGAATTGGGTTAAAAAGTGGTTAAAACTTGACGTTTGGTTAAATTTTGACATTTCGCATTGAATGAAATGTGTTAAAAATTAGACTAGCTGTGGAGCAGGTTAAATATGACAGTAGTGGTTAAAAATTCATTTCATTTTTAACCACAATTCATCGAATTCGGACACGGCCTTAGTACTGAAATATGTATTCCTCCATTTTTTTTTTTTATAGTGCGAAAACGCATCGTAGACCAGGGATGACACGAACACACAGTATACGTTTATTATAATCAAAAATGTGAGAAACAATCGATCTTGTTACCGTATAGTGCGCAGATTCTTCAAAGGTTTTCCATGAGTGGATGAGTTGAGCACAAAGAATACAATTGAGTAATACTGTCGCACGTACTTATTCTTCTGTTCCGGAATGCAACTTATCTTTTATTTCCGATGCAAAATATAAGCGAATTCCTAAGCTTTGGGGTTTATGTTTTCGGAATACATGCGCAATCATTGAAGACGTGTGCCGTGAATTTCACTAGATTTTCAAGCGAATATTTATATTACAAAATAAAATGAAAATGCTGTTTAATTTTATATCACGCGATTTATTCCATTTTCATATAAATTCAGACAAATCGCCTGCCTGATCTAATCCCTAAATAGAGCAAGTAAAACAAAAATATGTATCATCTCATTACAAGTACATGCACCTTTATAGTGAGTTGCATTAGCATTTCGAATACTGTCTTTTCTCTTTTTACTTGCGACATATAGAATATATGGCAAGTATTGAATTCGTACAAAAAAAAAAATTTGAGATGAGGATGAGATATGACATTACGATGATAGAGAAGTCGAAAAAAGTGGGTCCGGCGATTCCGTCTGTCTGTCTGTCGGAAAGTTTACAGGCATCTACAGCCTTAACTACTGGTCCGATTGACTTCAAATTTGAAAATTAGAGGTTTGAGCAAAAAGTCATATCCCAATTTTTTTATTTTTGTTTTAAGATCAAAATTTAGGGTAGCCACCATACGATTTTTTTGGCCAAAAACCAAAACATTTTTTTTTTCCAAAACGGCCCGATAGATTTTTTTTAAACTTTCTTGAGTTTAAGTTTTTTAAACATTCATGTATTTTATGTAAAAAAAAAATTTTTGTATTGCTCCAAAACGGTACCTCCCATAGAACCGTTTTTTTGTTATTAGATTTTCTCGAAAACTGAAAGTCCGATCAGCGTAAGTTTTTTTTTGAAAGTACGTATATATTGTTCAAATAATATTGTGTTTTCAAAAAAATTTAAAATTTTTTTTTGGATTTTTAAAAAATATTTTTAACTTTTTTTTCAAAATTCTGTATCTCAAAAACGGATCAATTTTAAGAATCCAAGTTGGAGTATAATATGTATATTTACATGGTCTTAAAAACTGCATACCCAAATTAATTTTAAAACATTTTTGAAAAATTTTATATATAAAAAATTAATTTTAAAAAAAACGGCTCCGACGATTTTCAAAAAAAAAATTCAATAAATCAAGAATGAGGTTTGAATTTGTTTGGAATTTAAATTTTTGGAATGAAATGTTTTTACGAGGTTCATTTTCAAATTTTAATTTTCTTAATGAATTCTAATTATTTTTATATATTGAGTTTTTTTTGTGAGTTACGTGTAAGCTGTAAGTAAGAGTGTAATCAGAATTGCTTATAGTATATCTCTTATTTTAACACTACTTTTTGCAATTTAAGTAATCATAAATATTTAGTTTCAGCATGCAGGAGCAAGTTCGTACGACCCAGTCGTGCACATTTTTATTTTCAAGAGCAATTTCTATTTTGATATTCTAACAAGTGCGATCAAACAAAAAAGGAAAACACATAACACAAGTCATACAATAACATGAATCAAATGAAAAGCATAAAATTCGGTATTTTCGGAATTCAGTTATACGACGACTTTCAAATCGTTCAGTATTGGGAAAGTGCACAATGTGCAAAAAATAAAATAGCATAATTAAATAATAAACGTTAATTGAATGGCAATGGCAGTGCAGCGGTTTATTGACTTCTGTTTACTTATTTTAATAGTGTTTGCTGCAATGGTGCCTAATGTTGATAGTCAGCAGAAAATAAACGTTGGTTTGTATTGCCATTGAATTGAAAAAAGAATTATTTCATGTTATGGGTGCTGATCAATCAACCATACAGAAATTGTCAAAATACAGGAGAGATACACCTTTTCACAACGCTCATGCAGTGTTTAAATTAGAAACAGTTAATCTGCAGTGCTAAGCATACATTTATAACACATAACAAAAATTATGAATATACCGTTTTTTGTTAATTCCTTAATTACATATACTTGCTAACGCAAATGAATATTAATTGTATAAATATGTTACTATGCATATGTAATTTGATGTTTAATTTTTTTTTCCGTTTTATGTAAAAGGCTGCTGCAAGAAAATGAAAATAGTCATGAAAAAAAATTCGTGTTGTTTTTGATTCAGTGATTGGTTCTTTATTTTAAAAATTTTCTTCGAAGAACGTAAAAAAATCAACACTCTGGACTTCCTTCGTCTTAACTCTTTTTAAATGAAATAAGTGTTTTGTATAATTTGGTGTTTTTCAAATTTACACCGTATGGTGCTGTTCTCGTTTATTTACGGAAATTTTCAATCGGCGAACTTGTTATCTATATTGGTAACCGAGTGCTATAGGTTTTCAACAAATTTTTTTAAGAAACATGATTGTGCAAAAACAAATAAACAGCACAAGCATTTGCATGTTTCTGTTGATTGCAGATAAAATTAAAGAGCACTGAACGAAATAAGCAAACATTTTATTTCTAATATTAAATTAATGTCTTGACAGGTGTCTCCTTGTGAACGAAAAATAGTTTTCTTTCGCAGTATACACCTGAGGTAAAAAGTCAATCAAGTCTCACTTTATATGTATTCAAGCTGTTTCCCGTGACTTCGTCTGCTTCACCCTATCCCACCGGCCAGCGTTCAGTCCAGTCTAGTGCTTAAGATGTTCACAATGAAATACTCTCAAGCAACAATAAATTTTTTTTTTATAAACTCAAAAAAGGTTACAGATAGTCAAACTTAAAAGAAAGCAATGCTTTCATATTGTTTTTGGGTTACTTGAATTGTTTACGCAGCGCACGCAACGGAAGCCTTCAAATATGAATAATTTTTCCCGGTTTTGCAAGATTTTTCATTGATGCTTTGCTCTATGGGTCACATGTAGTATAAGACCTTCCTCGACAAATGGACTATAAGATTTTTCAATTTGATCTTTGAGAATTAGCGCGTTAAAACAAACAAATAAACACTTCAGCTTTATAATATTATAGCCGACTTTTCATTCATCGAAAAAATTTAAAATAACAAACTGGAAAATAAACTTATCTGAGTATTCATCGGTCGAATAAATAAGTGCGTTATTCGTCAGATAAAGTCTATCTGACGATTGAAAAATCCAATATTTAGTTTACTGTCGAATAAATACTATCTGTTTGTTTATCTGACAATTGAAAAATCGGCTCTTAGTATATATAAATTTATGAATACAAGGCGCAAGGCGCAAAAAAGCATGTCAAGATCATGATCTTGTATAAAAGTTTGCTTTAGTTGTATCTTGAAAAATTTCTTAACTGCTCACAATTGTGTCTTTGTTTTCTCATTTTCTCGAACGATTTAAACTGTCTTGTAATATAATGCTAAAAATAATATTAATAACTAATAAGCGCTCCAACAGATAAACGTTTAGAGCTTTTCCAGTTCGTCTTTCAAAAATTAACAATGTTTGATTTATGACGAGAAGTATGAATATAATACTTCTATAGTGACGAAACATGTGACTTTGGAAGCAACTCAAAATGAAAAGTTTGTTAACTAGATATACGAGGTCCCAATGAAGTTTCAACTTAATTAACTTTGGTAAACATTTCGCAAGTACGTAAACGAAAATTTGAGGGTGTGGTGTTGCCTCTAAGGCTGAGACCAGCCCCCGGAGCCGGATAACCAGAGATCGTTGCAAGACAGCAAACACTTTTAATTAGAGGAGCAAAACCGAACAACTTTAACATAATACTAATTTAATACGAACTTTTATAAAAAAATTATGATTGCAACCCATGTCCACACGAGTAACTTCCCAGTGTAGAAAAATAAGTAGAATAAAATAAAACCTTTAAAATTCGTTTTCAATTGCTTAAATCAAACTGTTGTCAATTATACTAATGAGAGATTATTTAAAGTCATAAATATTCTACTCCTAAACTCACATGAAACAACAAAAATATATCTGCTTAAACTCTTTTCCAATTGCTTAAAACAAGTTATAGACAAATAATAATACATGCGATTTTCTATTTTAAGATAGATAAGATTTTTCGAACTCTTGCTGCAATTTATGCTGAAGCGATCATAATTTAATGCATTAATCATAAATTTTATCTTCTTTCAGATTTTGTTGGTTTTCTGTTTGTTTCATTACTTTTAAGAACCCGCTAAACTGATTTCGCTGAAAACGTATTCAGTCCCCAATTAAACGATTTGCGTCATATGAAATCAGTCTCATGTCTGTATCATTAGTGGTTCGAGGCAAAACGCACGTCCAGTATTTGAGTAACTTTCGTGCAATGAGCACATAATAAGACATCTAAAAAAGCAAAAAACAAAATATCTTACCCTTATAAATATGGAAACATTCTATTCAATAAAACCCGGTTCACCTAGGCGTATACTTACCATTTTCAAACAAATTTTTTGAGACTAAATAAATAAATAATATTGTAAATGATGTTATACCGGGAAGCCAGTTCTAACATTTCGACGTCATGCTTTGGAACACAAACACAAGTTTCAGGTACCGTATATCGATTAAATCGATATGAAATGGACCGCTGTTACTTTGTACGTTGACCAAACGTGAGCTGGTAAAAACAATTTCAATTATTGATGTCACTTATCCTGCATAATAATATTTACTTTTGTTTTTTGGTGATTGGTGACCTTTTTGTTGAAATTAATTTTGTTGTGGTTGAATGGGCTTCAGGTCAAATGAAACAAATATTATCAAAACAAATAGTGACAAAACAGATAATATTTGTTTCATTTGACCTGAAGCCCATTCAACCACATCAAAATTAATAATATTTACTTTAAATGAATAATATTCCCTATAATGCCTACTTTTAATATAGATGTTACTAACCTCTAACACATACACACCATAAAATTACACACCAAATATAATAGTACTTACCGCTAATAATACTTAACTTAATAAAAATTTAATTGTACTTATATAAATGATGATTCAAAAATAAAAATAATAATAATTGACATTAATAATATCAAATAATGTTAATAACTTGGTGTAACCTGCGCGCTGCTTCGCCACTAAACAAAATAAGTTTGAAGGAAAGACATTACACAAATCACCTACAACTCGAAACATCATCGTTTGTTCGCTTTTCTCATTTCAATTCAAATCAACATGAACTGTCACGGCAGTATATGACATTCATTGGAAGAAGAGTGGCACTATCTGACGAAAACTGGTCATACCAACTTAGAAACCTTTGTCATCTCATACAAAAGAACTTTGAATAGTAAAATACAGTTTATATTACTCGTGATTTTTTTTATTTTTTGTTAGTGAAAAAATTGTATTCGGATAAGTTTTTCCAAAAATTTAAATGGCAAAACAGCGTTTGGTGGGTCAGCTAGTAATAAAAAAAAGCCTAGGTTAGGTTAGGTTGGAGTGGCTGTCTAGATGTTACTGACTCACTTGAACCTCAAGGGTCCATTGTGATACCACTAAAGAAGTTACTCATGGGAGAGTAATGAACTTTAACAAACCACTTTGTACTTTTGATGAAGTTAGAGAGAAATTTAATGTCGATCGTTGCCAGTTCACTGGCGTTATCGAAGAAAGGGATTACCAAGGTAGTTATTCCTTCTATTGGAGAGTGCCGGACATGTACACAGAAGGTGTTGGACTGTTTCCTCTTCCTCCTCGTCCATGCAGCTTCTACAGAAGTCGTTTGCGTAGATCCCTAGCCTCAAAGCATGTCTACCTATGAGGCAGTGTCCTGTTATGACTCCAAATGTAGAGCTTATATTTTGTCTGCTCAGGGAAATCAAGGCTTTGGACCGTTTCAGGTCTAATTTGGCCATATTTGTTTGGTTGCTAATGGTATCCTGTAAGCATCTAGCATTTGTTGATTCTAGAGCATATTGTTTGAGAAGACATTTGCATGCAGCAAGTGATGTTCTTATGTTATGAATTTGTCTAACAGTAGGCAGAAGTATTCCGTTTTTGGCGAGCTTTGCAATTTTTCGGAATGTCTCTGTGACATGGCATCCAAATGAGGTGAATGTTAAACTGTTTTGTTATCTCATTCAGAGATTATCGACACTCGTGGACTATTTGAGAGTTTGTGGAGACGCGAGAGATTTGAGAGCGGCTTGGATGTCTGAAAAGGTACTTATACCCGCAAGATGTAACGTTTTCTTTGAGCCAGGACAGTGCCTCTTTAATCGTCATTACTTCTGCCTGGAACACACTACATTGACTGGGAAGTCTATGTGATAGACTGAGATTCAGTTCAGATAGCACATCCAACGCAGTAATCGGTCTTTGAACCGTCTGTATAGAAGAGTGTACCGTATTTTCTTCCAGGGGTCTCTTTTCTTCCCAAGAAGATCTTGAAGGGATTGAAATTTGGAAGCTATTATCCAATACTATGTTTGGGGTGGTATAGTCTAGGTGAATTGGGATAGATCTGAAGTTGTCTAAGATAATAGTATGACCAGTGTTGTTACTGATCCATTGAGAGGTGGCTCTGAGCCTCACGCATGAGTTAGTTACCATCATTTTGGAGAAGATGTTTAGAGGCTTGAAAGCATTCCCAAGGCTGCTATTGGTGTTAAAAATAGCCTATTATACAAGTTAATATTGTAGTTTTCTATTAGTAAAAGAATTTTTCTAATCAAATTAGTATTTCCAAAGATTAAAATACATATGGCAAAACAGCTAATAATAAAATATGATGTGATACTCCTGAATAATGTTTTTTTTTTTGTCATACCAACTAGCCCTGAATGCAACTGTATTTACTTTTTACCACGAACATTTATTAAGATTTCTTGGGCCGTTTAGGAGTCCATACCGGACATACTAGCAAATAAACAAACATGAATCAATTTTTATATAAAGAGATATTTATATTCCTGTAATCATATGGACTGTTTTTCCTTATAACAAGAAAATAAATCCGCTTAAACTAATGTTCAATTGCTTATAACAAATTATTGACAAATAATATATTTTATTTCATTGTTGAAAAGATATTTTGAACTATTGTTGCAAATTTTCAATAAAATCATCATAATTTTCATTTTATTAGCGTTGTCTTAGTTTTTTGACCCCATTACAAAGCTGCTAAGTCTGTTCAGCTTTAACAAGGCAACACTGCCGCGTCGAATGAGACCAATTTCGTAGCAATACGATGAGTGATACGCGAGATAATCGAGCGGAAAAAGGTTACGCACATACGCAGATACGACGTACATACGAACATATGTACTACACACACAAACCGACATCTTGATAAAAAGGGAATTCCGAATTCTAATGACCTCGAAACATGGAGGTATGCAAAAACTGTAGATTCACAAAATCTCCTCATTACAATAACTTTCTCTGTACAATAAAAATCTAAGTAATAAGTGCTCAACCCCACCAGAAGGGTGCGATGGAGAAACAGATTTTTATTTTTCGCACAGCACGCTGCTTTAACAAGCCTACAAACCGAAAGAATGTTGGGGGAAACTAATACTTCTGTATTTAGAGGCTATGAAATATAAACCTCAATCACTTCAATAGTTGTAAGTTTTGAATTTTCGTAGTCTCCTTCTAAATAATTTAATGGTAAAAACTAGGTGTGACTTCTATCTCACAAAGTGTAAAATTCTTTATTTTATTTTGGGTTATCGTTTATTGTACGGCTTTTGGATGCTGTTGGTTTTCGGTGAATGAGGGTTTTCACCTCAGAATGTAATACATCATTATATTTGTTTAGTCTAGCGTGAGTTAACATTTTCGAAGAGGATTTCATCCTTTTCTTTTCAGTAAAAAAATGTTAAACATTATTTGCAAAAGCCACCTGCTGTCACACTCTTATTTTTTAATTACCGATAACTCCAAATTTTAACTTCAATGGATATTGTTACCAGATTAAAGAGGAACAACAAACAATTTTCTCAATTTAACATGTTTGAATACTTGTGCAAACGTCGTAAAATACCCTCATTTCTTAAGTACACACATAACTAGTAACAAAAGTTAAGGCAAAGGAAGACAAAATTTAATTTGTTCCCTACTTTTTCTCATTTACTCTGCAATCAAATTGCTTTTTTACGACATTTTAAAGCTGCTGTTGCTGTCCTTAATGTGACTGTGTCCGATAAAATACACAGTACCTTGTCCCATTTCAAAAACTCAATTCCATTATAATGCTTTAAGACTTTTTTATCATAATTTCTGAGAGTGGATCAGAGTGAAGTGGTGCTAGGGATTTTTTTTAATCAATAATTTACTAAGGCCTTGTGCGAATTGGATGAATTGTCTTTAAAATGGATGAATTTTTAACCAATACTGTCATATCTTAACCTGCTTCGCAGCTAGTCTAATTTTTAACACATTTAATTCAATGCGAAGTGTCAAAATTTAACCAAATGTCAAGTTTTGACCACTTTTTAACGGCCTTAAACACAGAAATGTGAGAAGAGTATTTAAGAATATACCTACTCTGTTCATTATCGGGTGGTTTGAATACAAAAACCGTCATCAATGTCATTATAAAACTTATTTCTTAGGACTACCTTTCGAGATTATCTCCATCTTAAGATCTTGGTTTTGGATTTGAAAAAAACAAAAACAACAAATACACTTAGTTTACTTCATTCCATTTAAATGAGTACATTTTAAATGTAACAGATACCAATAACTGAATATTTGAATCGCATAGGTTTAATATACGAATCAACCAACCCCACCATGGAACAAATATTTCAAAAGGCAATCGATGACGCTAACGAAGGCAACGAAGACATTAAACTATCACCAGTGAGCGCATCTATCACTCCTGGAAATGCTTTTGAAACGTCTAAAAGGCTTTGTAAAATGCTCCGGGTATGTACAACACATACAGATAAAGTGTTATACATAGTTCCTTTTTAGGAGACCTAATATCCAATTTATCAAACATTCCAGTCAAGTGTAATAGCGGTTTTCGGTCCGTCCACAACGGTGCCTGCCGCACATGCTATGAGCATTTGCGATGCCAAAGAAATGCCATTCATAGATACCCGTTGGGATTTTTCCACACAATTGCCTACCATCAATCTCCACCCACACCCGACCCAGTTAGCAGTCCTTCTTCGAGATATTGTTACTTCACTCGGATGGCGAGGATTTACGATTCTTTATGAGACTGGTAAACAAAAACGCAAGACAGAAGAGAACATTTTTTGCAGTATTTCAAAAACAATCAAACTCAGAGATATTTTGTTTCCGCTCAGGTGAATATCTGTCGATTGTAAATGAATTAATTCAGCTCTATGGAACCGATGGTCCTGTTGTAACCTTGCGACGTTATGAGCTTGATATCCATGGTAACTATCGCAATGTGCTGCGAAGGATAAAAAAATCTGATGACTTTTCTATTGTAATTGTGGGTTCAATTGACACTCTTCCAGAGCTATTTAAACAGGTGAGGTGGTCGTTTGGTGCCAATTGTTGTTGTGTGTTTTTTTTTTTTTTCAAGCAAAAAATGAATCCCCAACAATACTCTCTTCAATTAATTTGTTCAACAGCTACAACAAGTGGGTCTCATGAATGATGCATATCGCTATATTATTGGAAACCTTGACTTGCAAACTATAAACCTAGAACCATATCAGCATGCTGATGCTAATATAACAGGATTTCGATTAGTGTCGCCAGAAAATCAGCGTGTTGTTGATATTTTGAAGTCATTTGATGAAAGTGTGGAGGACCCTTTTCAAAACGGTGGGTAGCAAGAACACTTAAACAAGATTGTTTATTATTATTATAGCATAGCTTCCTGTCCGATGAGTGTAAACATGGCATTGGTGTATGATGGAGTCCAATTACTGGCAGAAACTTTCAAGCATGTCAACTTTCATCCTGTTCAACTAAATTGTAATGACGCCAGCAGCTGGGACAAGGGCTACACTTTAATTAATTACATGAAGTCGGTAATTAATTTTATGTTGCGTAGTGAAAACCTTCAGAATTTTGAGCTGAATCCTTTGTTAGTACCTATTCCGAGCTTTGTCCTTTAACAATGTAAACATCAAAAGCATATAGCTATTCTGTCTCTATGATGGATTTATAAATAATGCTATTAATGTTTTAATATATTTAACTTGATATGGAACCCTATTAGAATATTTATCAACAAATAGCAAACATTCGATTTAATTTAAGTGAGTTTTTCACGGTTTTCCTTAAAGCTTTCTATAACAGGATTAACTGGAGAAATCAAATTCGACAATCAAGGTCTTCGAACTGATTTCGATCTTGAAACTATCGAATTGAACCCATCGGGTCTTTCAAGCGTAGGCTCATGGTCGGTTAATGATGGATTTAACTTCAACCGTAAGCCACCTCCGGTTCCTCTTGACGCTGACATGCGATCGTTGGTTAATAGGAGTTTTGTTGTTATCACAGCTTTGGTGAGAGAGTCTGAAATCACAAGCAGTTTTCAGAAATTATTTTTACTTTTCAATTACAGTCTGATCCTTACGGAATGCTTAAGGAAGCATCAGTTCGGCTTGAAGGAAATGAGCAATATGAAGGATTTGGAATTGATCTTATTGCAGAATTGGGAAATAAACTTGGTTTCAACTATACTTTTAGGTTGCAAGAAGATAACAAGTATGGATCACTTGATCCCGCAACTGGTAAATGGAATGGAATGATTTTGGAAATATTGGAAGGTGTAAGTGTAACAAACATTTAAGTAAATTCTATAACTAATCGAAATAAATGAATTAAAAGAAAATAAATAAATTAATAAATAAAATACATCCTCCTCCATTGGATTAAACATTTTCTTTCGAACCGTTCAATACAAGTTGTGTTGGACGGGTTCAAGTCTGAAACCCACAATATAAATGCTGGTGTGCCCAGGGCTCCGTTTTTTTCTCCTCATTAAACTTATTAAACTCTGACTTAAACAGCATTGTACAATGAGGAATAAAAAACCTCGTGGAGTTCAATGCTTCGAAAACTCAATGCTGCCTTGTATCGTTAAAGGGAGATATACCTCTTTAGCCACTGTCCTTGAGTGGCACTTGCATTAAAGAAACCGAACATCTCGAGATTCTCTGTATGTGCATCACCGACCACCCCTGGTCGGGCGATCACATACCCGATGTCGCCAAAGATTCCGCAAGATGTTTAGGTTTTTTAGACGCTGCAAGAGATTTTTTTCTCAGTCTGATCTGGCTACCATCTATAAAACATATATACTTCCAAGCCTTGAATACAACTCCCACGTTTGAGCTTGTGCTTCAGTGACATATTTAAGTCTTTGGACAGTATACATAGAGATTTTATTAAGATCATTGGTGACCATACCATAATTGGGACATTTACGTCACCCGAACATCGATGCAATGTTTCATGTGTAATTCTCTTCCACACTCGGTCTTCCCCAGTCACTGCCCCGCCTTTCCCACTATCATTAACGCTCGCACTGTATTTTGGCATAAAAAGGGAATATAATCCACTTGAGTGCGTGCTCATTATAAAAAAAATATCATAATAAATGGTTTTCCAATTAGAGGTGTTATTTTGAATAGCCCGCTATTTCGGCAGTTGCCACTTTTGAAGCTGTCATTTTTTGACATTTGTCAAGTAGAAGCTACGCCATTAATAAAAATGGAACGATACACGCTTCAACTTTCAACAACGCATTGAAATTATTAAAATTCACTATAAAAATGGTGAAAATTTGGCAGAGACGGTTCGTAAAACTAAAACAATTTTGGTCGTCGTGAAGCACCTTGTCGGACCGCAATACAGTGATTGGTGGACAAATTCGAGCTGTTGGGACAAGTAAGCGATGTGAAGAATAAAACTCGTGCACGTCGCTCAAGAACAACTGATAATATTGCTGTAGTAGCACAAAGTGTTGAAGAAAACCCAGGTTTGTCCGTTCCTCGTCGTTCTTTGGAATTAGGCATTCCACAAACGTCATTACACCGTATTTTGCATAAAGACTTGAGTCTAAACGCTTATAAAGTTTAGTTAACACAAGAACTCAAGAAGTCTGATCATCAACAACGTCGTGTCTTTGCTAATTGGGTCCTTGAAATGCATGAAAATGATCCGGAATTTAATCGAAAAATCATCTTGACCCATTTCCCATTTCCACCTCGGAGGCTACGTCAACAAGCAAAACTGTCGCATCTGGGGCTCGGAAAACCCAAGAGTTATTGTTGAAAAGCCTCTCCATCCTGAACGCGTGACTGTTTGGTGCGGTTTATGGTCCGGCGGGGACATTGGACCTTACTTTTTCGAAAATGAGGCTGGAACAACAGTTACGGTCAATGGATTGCGCTATCGAGAGATGATTAATGATTTTTTACGGCCGGAATTGGATGGTATTGATCTGGACAACGTTTACTTTCAACAAGACGGCGCGCTACGTGCCACACAAGCAATGAAACCATCGATCTTTCGATCTCATCGATTGCAAAGCATATTTGCAGTCAGTCACAATTTTGGCAATGGACAATATCGTTCAATCGTTTTTCGCCAAATAAATAAAAACAGAAAAGCGAAGGATTATATCTTTTCTGTGGAATAAGTGGAAAATACTAATTATAAAATAAAATATCTCTTAATTGACTATCTAACATACCACACCGTGGAGGGTGGTTTAGTGCACATATAAAACAAACATAAAGAATATCTTCTCTGTCAGTTCATTAGATATGGCGCTACTGTTGATTTCCATATATATATATGTATTTATAGTCATATATATACAAAGGTATACATATATATCAAAAACAACAACAAATCGGTTGCCAAGTATCAATCAATCAATCAACCCAAAGGGAGTTTTTGGTAAACGTGACTTTACTATTCCGTGAACTAATTATTTTCATTAATGAGAAATGTTAACCCATGGATTAACTCTTATTCTAGGTATGGGTAGGTTAACCTGTGGAATAAGAGTGTAATAGGTATTTTTTTAATATATATGACTGTTTGTGATTCTGTTACTGTTTCTTAATATTATTTGTAAATAAGCCCCTCAACCTTATTGTATTTTATAATTTGACATTCATATTCAATACAATTTAATGCTCATCAACAATTTAATTTTATTTTTATAACCCTCTAAATATGTGTATTTTTCCAGCTCACTAATGAATACAGAAATCAAAATGTTCATACAAAGTCCTCTGGCTGAACTTTTTTAGAACTTAATACATCTCCATCAATCATACGTGTCATTTCTTTAAAACAAAATTCTGTTTGAACTTCACGTTCACTTAAGAAATTACTTTTTTTTTGTGTTTCTTTCGAAATGAATGATATTAAATGGCATGATGCATGATAATTGTTAACAGTGTGCATTCTTTGTCTCCCCACAATAAAATCAAACCAACTTAAATGTTGTTCAAAATTAGACCCAGCACTGTGTATGGTGATGATTTTCGTTACAGTTACTTTGAATTGACAGTACAGTAAAAAAAGTTAAATGTTGAAATAGGTACCTACATGACATTAATTAAGCATACGTATTCAATTATAAAATTTCTCGATACACCCCTAATATTAAAGAACCTTCTCCATGTTTCACTTTGGAACGCAATACTCTTTTGCAGTGGTGTATTATCCTTAAGGCAAACTAGGTACGTGCCTAGGGGCGCGAGCCAACAAAGGGGCGAGCTGGCGCAGTCGTTTTGAAAAGTGGCAAATATTGCTAGTTTTCATACGTGGTTGTTGAACTAGCAAACTCATGAGCTCGAAACGCACTTGCCACTTTTGTTAAAATAAAAATCGGTCCTGAACAGTTCCACTTACTACATTCTACACGCAAATATCTTCTCAAACAATATGCTCTAGAATCAACAAAAGATGGTCACAAGGTACCACCAAACAAGCATAGACCTGAAACGGTCAAAAGGTTTGATCTTCCTGAGCAGACAAAGTATAAGCTTCACAGTTGGAGTCATAACAGGACATTGCCTCATAGGTGACATGCTTTGAGGCAAAGCGTCTACGCAAACGACTTCTGAAAAAGCTGCATGAACAAGGAGGAAGAGGAAACAGTCCAACACCTTCTATGTACTTGTCCAGCACTCTTCAATAGAAGGAATGGCTACCTCGGTAATCCCTTCTAGGATAATACCAGTGAACTGGCAACGGTCGACACAAGATATCTCTCTAACTTCATTAAAAGTACAAAATGGTTTGTTTCAGTTCATTACTCTCCCATGGTATCAAAATGGACCCTTGAGGTCTAACTTAGTTAATAACATCTAGATAGCCACTCCAACTCCACCCAGAGTCAACAGGGCTTACCTATTTGGTTTGCTAACTCCGCAATTGACTTGACTTCCTTCTAATTTTGAAAAGTGTTTTTGAATATTGATTTTACTTACTGTAGGGGCAAATACCATTATGGTCGAAACTTATCAGCGGATGGCAAAGATTTTGACTGGTTAAAAACCTCATATTTTCTAGATTGATTTTCGGGGCAATATGATAAGCGAATCGAGTTGCAACTCGCCACATTACTAACTAAAATATTTCAAACCGAACCCATAAGATCTTTTGGACAGTATACTAATCGATCTCATGGAAACTTAGACTCTTTTTCCTTGGCCCCCATTTCAACGCGGGCACAATATTAAGTAATTGTAAAGGCGATCCCACTTCGGTATTATTAACTGTGATACTGTATTGTTAGTTGTAACAGTTATTTCGTAGCGGTACACTTTCAATGTTTCTTGGACACTTAAATGTGTTCTGCCAACAATATTTCCGATCTCACGGAGAGATTTGCAGTTCAAACGTAATCTGAAAATGATTTGTCGGTTTGCTATTTTTTTTGGCAATTTTTATAAGGAATTTTAAAATTAATACATTTTCGTGACGTCAAACTCGCGATACAAACTACGATTCAATCTAATTCAGTAACAAGTAAAAGTATGTAGCGGTATTACAATCTATGCAAACACGGTGTAGGTACTCTCAATTCTGTAAAATAGTAGGTTTTGTTTATTGTTTTAGTAATTTTTTGTGTTAACTTTGTAAGACAAATTAACAAAACTCGTATCCAAAGTATTGAAAATGAAGAATAACTTATTGTTAAAGGGGTATAGTGTTCTGCGCAAAATTTTGAGAGTAACTGTACGTGTATATCGATATATTATTGAATTGTTATTTTATCTCCAAATTGAATTTCCCTCAACAAGTCATGCATTTTCTAACTGAAATTTCTTTCAGCGTGCTGATTTGGGCATTACTGATTTAACAATGACGTCTGACCGGGAGAGTGGTGTTGATTTTACCATTCCGTTCATGAACTTGGGTAAAAAAGTTTGAATGAATCTTAATTCCTCCTTTTTACAACCATCTTAAATTAATTTGTTTTCTACAGGAATCGCAATTTTATACAAAAAACCTGTGAAGGAACCTCCAAAACTCTTCTCGTTTATGTCGCCGTTCTCGGGCGAGGTTTGGCTTTTACTTGGTATGGCATATATTGGAGTTTCGATGAGCCTCTTCGTCCTGGGACGATTATCGCCAGTTGAGTGGGATAATCCTTATCCGTGCATTGAAGAGCCAACAGAATTGGAAAACCAATTTAGTTTCGCAAATTCTTTATGGTTTACGATTGGTGCCTTATTGCAACAAGGTACTGAAATTGCTCCCAAGTAAGCTACATTGAATTGAATAATCAAAATATGTCGGTTTGGTTGATTGTTTAATCAATGTTAAATTTAAAGAGCGCCATCAACAAGGGCTGTTGCATCTTTTTGGTGGTTCTTTACTTTGATTTTGGTTTCATCCTACACTGCTAATTTGGCTGCCTTCCTCACGGTTGAGTCGTTGAGCACACCTATAGAGAATGCAGAAGACTTGGCTGCTGGAAAGGGAAATGTAAAGTATGGAGCAAAACGAGGAGGGAGTACATTCACATTTTTTCAGGTATAAAATGGCATAACTAGTGATTTTTAAATTTTTTTATTTCGGTATCGGAATCTCGCTTTTCAATATCCATTTTTATGAAATCCCGAACAAAAAATGTTAGTATCCGGCCTATAATAATCTTTTTAATCAACTCCTTGAGTTTGTGCTTATTATAAAAAAAAAAAAAAAAAAACAAAAAAACATCCCGTAATTGAAAAGTTCGCTATTAAAACCCCGTTTAATCCCGTTTATCCCGCAAAAACCGTTTCGTATACTTTGATAAATGCTACTAACTATAGTTGACTTAAATTACCTAGTAGTTTCCCAAAAATGTAAAAAGCTGGACTGAACATTATTGTTTGTGATTCGTCTTAGCCCTTTTCCACTAATCAGTGTACTCTCACTAATCTAAAAATACGATAACTTAAAAAAAAAGAATCTATTGCGTATTGTAGCTTGAACAGGTAATTTTTTTTTCAAGAGGAATTATCTGAATGTGTTATTGTGCATGTGTATGTGCGCTTTATTTATCCTTCAGTTACTTACTGCAAGAGATTGAAATGCGGGAAGTTCGTGTTGTGTTTGAAAGTTAAGTTTAAGGTTTAAGTTGTTTAAAAATTAAAAATGGGAATAGAAAGACGACAAAACATGGATGTTGACCATCAAACAATAGGCATCATTAATAAATTACATATGTATGTTAATAAAGGCTCCATGCATTTTTTCTACTAAAACCAATAACTTTAACAGGCCTCGTTTCGTACATGTTCAAGTAAGCGAGATTCCACTGAACTACACATAGTACGGGAAGCCGAGACAAATCTGTGAATATTTTCAACTCCGCGGGATTTTAAAAACGGTATTTGAAAAAGCAGAATTTAAAAAATCAGGAACCGAAATAAACCCGTATTTTGGGTTGAGGTCACCAGACTTCAAACCACCTGACCGCAAGCCATATGACCACAAACTACTTTCCCGCACCCCATTTTGACCGAATGTCATATGACCGCAAAAAATCCTATATTTTTTCATTACAAACTATTCCTTTTTGTCACTCAAAGTTATGAGAATTCAGGAGATCGAAATCTGGCACCTTTTTCGATTTTTCTAACAACCCTGTATTAGGCCGGTGCAGGGAATCTGGTCCGAAAGTCCCAAAAATCGTTTTTGGGACCCACTATGGTGGGTCATAAGTCCCGAATTTGATTTTGGTACTTCTGACCCACTATGGTGGGTCAAAAGACCCGATTTTATTTTTTCTCTTATGGGACAAAAGTCCCGAACGAAAAAATGTGTTTTGTGACAGTGACTTTATTCATTTGTACTCGTCAAAATTATATAGAAACAAAACATTTTCATAAGAAAAAAAACAACATTTTTATAAAAAAAACTTAACAAAAAACTTAAATTTACTTACATATATGTATAGCACAACATATTATACAAAAAAGTCTTATAAATATTTAGGTCCACTTTTATTTATAATTTGTCGACAAAATGACAAAGCAATTCGTTGTTTAATGCTGTTGCCGTTTCCTTTAATTTTGAAAAGCAACTACTACACATCTTGTAATGCATACATAGTTGTAATAGTATGTTCCTTGGGTTTTGAAAGCAGATGCTGAATTTCAATGATTCATTTGCTTCTGAATCATTTTGAACGGTGCCATGTCATTTGGCCATGTGCCATATGGCCATATTTCAAAATATGGTCATTTGACACTTTTCAATTGTGTCACATGGCCAAATGGCCATTTGTCGATTTGGCAATGTGTCATTTGACCATATTTTTTTGTGTCATTTAGCCAAATGGCCAAATGACGCTTTTTAAAGTGACAAATGGCCATATATTAGAATAGGTGACGTGAAATATCGCCAAACCAAATAAGGCCGAATTCGGAAAATTTGGCTTTATTTCGATTAAGAAAACGAAATAATACCAATTTGGCAGTATTTCGCTTGGAAGTAATGTAGTATTAAGTCGCGAAGTCAGAAGTCCTCTTTATGTGGGTCACTATTATAGGTCAGTAGTTAGTCCTAAATTTATTTTATTTTCTATCGGACAAAAGTCCCAAATGAAACAAAAATGCGTTTTGTGAGAATCAATTTATTTATTTGTATTCATCACTATTATATGGAAACAAAAATTTTTCATCGTAAAAATAAAACAAAAAACGTGTACGGTACGGCACACATAACTTAAAAATATACATATAAAAAAAAAAACTAATAGATAAAAAGGACCATTTTTATTTTTACTATTTGTCGACAAAATTGGCATCAGAGCAATTCATTTTTATAAGCTGCTGCCGTTTCCTTTAATTTGGAAAAGGAACCACCACACCTTTGTAATGCACGCTTGAGTCTGGAAAGCATGTGCTGCATTGCAATGATTAATTTTAAGCTTTCGGCTGAGGATGATGACGATCTGGAACATTTAAAATCGATTTGTTTTGACTGGGAGCGTAAAGAGCGGAAAAAATTTTGCCCAAAAGAGAATCAATTTGGGGTGTGAAAATAAAAAAATTCGAGCGAGCGAAGCGAGCGAAAAAAATTTTGCCCAAAAATTTTTTTGCAAAATTTTTTCCGCTCGCTTTGCTCGCTAGCAATTACTGCACCTGGTTCATTTTATTCTTCAAGCTAAAAATCCATTATTGAAATAATATTTGAAGACATGTGAGACTGAGTTAAGGCTAAGTATTGCAAAAATAGTACTTTCGTCTGCATATACATGATGCAAGAAAACTTAACACCCCATCAAAACAAACATGTCTCTGATAGACCTGTTAATGTAAATGTAATTGAAACAGCTCAGTTATTTTAGGTGACAATAAGATGCAATCAGATGAAACTGAATTCAAGTGCAGTGTGCTTGTTGAATGTCCTACTCTCACTCTACACCAAAGTTCAGAAGAACATTTGCGCTGGGAAAAGTTTCCTTAAGGTCACATGGACTTAGAGCATGCGGTATGTAAACCTTGAAAATATGTTCAAACTGTCCACTTGATCTATTGTTTTACAAGATTTTTAATACCTATCACGAAGGTTAGGCACCCGAGTTTTATTTCTGCACTTGTCCCAAAATAGTTACTGTGCGAAAAAATAAATAATTATTTTACTTGTAAAATTTTGTTCATATTAACTAACAACTGAATAAAGTTTTTGAGTTCTATTAAAAATTGCAATTTATTTTGATTTTGAATTTTTGCACTTTAAGAACAAGTTTCAAAGTGCCATTTGGCCATAATGGTCAAATGACACATTGCCAAAGCGACAAATGGCCATTTGGCCATGTGACACAATTGAAAAGTGTCAAATGGCCATATTTTGAAATATGGTCATATGGCACATGGCCAAATGTCATGGCACCTTTTGAACATCTATTTCGCTTTCATCTGACGATGATGTTGATTCAGAACATTCAACATTGATTTGATTTGACTGTCCATACAATCTTGATGAAACTTGGTTTACAAATTCAAGTACCGTTATTTTTTGGCTGTCCAATTATTTTGTTAGAAGTTCAATGAATTTATTTCTTGCTTCAAATTTACTTTTTGGGCGCTCAAACATTTGCCATGTTCCACCGTCTAACGCTGAAGAAAAATCTAATGTTGTCTTATATTCTTCTTCGAGCAAAACCTCGCAAAAATTTAAAAAATTACCATGCTTTGGACCCACCATAGTGGATCATAAGTCCCGAAAACGATTTTTGGGACTTTTGATTCCAGGATCAATATCCCTGCGTCTATTAGGCCACACCCTTTTCCAAAACAGAAATTTTATGAGACATCAAATGCTGAGAATCATGGAGAACGAAGCATTCGAATTTTTCGTTCAAATATTTCTGTATAACGTACTTACTTAAGGTGGCGCTACAGTCCGTTGTGGACTTGGGCCTCAATCAACAGTCTCCGCCAGCTAACTCGGTCCTTAGCTAGTTGTCTCCAGTTTTGCACTCCAAGTTGATTGAGGTCCTCTTCCATTTGAGTGCGCCACCTGAGTGCCGAAGGCTTTCCGAGCTGGAGCATTGGTGTCCATCCGCTCTAAATCACCAAGCCATCTGAGTCTCTGGACCTTGACCCTTCTGGCTAGGCCCATGTCGTTGTACAACCCGTAAAGTTCACTGTTATATCTTCTTCGCCATTCCCCTTCAATGCACACGGGGCCAAAGATTTTGTCAAAGTCCATACTTCTGCACCGTACAGCAGGACTGGGAATATGAGTGTGTTGTACAGTTTTACCTTAGTTGTTCGAGAGAGGGCTTTTCCACTCAATTGCTTTCTTAGCCCAAAGGAAAAGCGATTAGCAAGAGTTATTCTTCGTCTGATCTCGGCGCTGGTGTTATTGCCCGTATTTATAGCGGAGCCTAGGTAGACAAACTCCTTTACTACCACGAAGTTGTATGCGTCTATATTTCTGTATAAGCAGTTGCTTTTTTAATACACAAAGTTATAGTTTAAAATTCTCGCAAAATAAATGACGGTTTAAAGTGCAAAATTCGCTCGAATTTTGTTTATAAACAATTAAATAAAATACAAAGCAGCAGTTAAAAATTGACACGAGTTATAAAAAAATAATTTTGTAATGTATTCAACTGTTTATAAACGATATGTCTTCTCTTCCTGTAAGATAAAAAAAAACGTCCGAAGATTAATTCTAAAGAAGATATGACCTTAAATTGTTAATGATAATTGTTCCATATTGAGAAAAGTGTCTGTGATACTTGTTCCAGTGTTGTTGTTTGACGTTGCTAAAGCCCGCGAACAAAACAGTACTGTTTCCTTTTTCCAAAAACTAATAAATCTCGCAAGAAAAAATTTGCGGTCTTATGACATGCGGTCATTTCTTTTGCGGTCTGGCGGCAGGCACCTGAACCTGAACAAGAAAGAAATACATACTATTCCATCCTTAAATTAATTACTATTTTATACAAGATCACTGTAAGTAAAACATTTCCATACATTTTCTTGCCATTTAAGGACGCTAAATATCCAACATACCAGAAAATGTATGAATTCATGAAAGAAAACCCTCAATATATGACTTCAACAAACAATGAAGGGGTAGAAAGAGTCGAAAATGAGAACTATGCTTTCCTAATGGAGTCAACAACAATTGAATACATCATTGAGAGAAAATGTACACTTACTCAAGTTGGAGCACTACTTGACGAAAAAGGATATGGGATTGCAATGCGAAAAAGTAAAAATTTGTTGAACTTTCTGTAAATGTTTGTTGAATTCTCATCAAATTTGCTTATTTACATCGGAATTAAGATAGCCCATATAGAGATATCCTAAGTCAAGCTGTCTTAGAACTCCAGGAACAAGGTATTTTGTCGAAGTTGAAAACGAAATGGTGGAAGGAAAAACGAGGTGGTGGTGCTTGTTCGGTAAGCTTAAATATTTTTAAAAAGATAAGTTGCATTCGAAGAAGTCACGAAACTTAAATAAAATAAAACAAAATAATTCAAGGACACCCAAGGCGAAGGAGGTGCAACTTCCTTAGAAATATCAAACTTAGGTGGTGTTTATCTCGTTTTAATAGTTGGATCATTTTTTGCTGTGTTCGTGGCTATACTCGAATTGATTCTTGGAGTTAAAGAGCAATGTGATGAACACAAGGTATTCCTTGAATGCTTTTCTCTGAACATTGAGCGTTACATGAAACCTATAGAACTATCCACACACATGCAGCATTTTACTGAAAAACTTTCCGTGTGATTATTATTTTATTTTTAAGGAACACCCCGGCTTTGGTACCTTGTCCTTGTACAAACAAGAAAATTGCTTAAATATCGTATATTATTTTGATTTTTCCTTTCCCTAAAAAATAAACTACACACCTCACTGATTAGCAAGGTGATGGCGGCGGCCAAGCCAAAGGCTTAGGACTAGCTAATTTAGGAGGTGTTTACTTTGTCCTGCTTGTTGGTTCTATCCTTGCGAGTATCATTGGAATTTTCGAATGGCTTTTCAGTATATATTTCACAGCTCGAGATCAAAAGGTACCTACATATCTATACACTCAATGAACCATTTAGCGTGTTGTTTTAATATTAACTTTTACGTTCGTTCGCTTTTAAAATAACAATTTTTTTTCCTATCAAGGTTCCATTTAAAGCAGAGTTACTTGATGAACTTCGCTTTGTGATGCAATGTTCGGGAAATACAAAAGCTGTTAAATATCCCAAATCTTCCGGAAGTTCGAGCTCAAGTTCGAGTTCTAGTTCAAAGTCAAAGAGGTCGTTAGCAACTATCGATTCCTTTCCAACCGCTAACTTGGACGATAGCAAAATGCACAACAATCATGTTGATCATATTAAAGGCCACAATCACAGTGATCACAGTAAAAACCAAGATTAAAATCTAACTTGAAAATTAGTTGGTAAATGTGTGATGGCACAAATTAGAAAAATAAAATAAGACAATTTGACTGTGTGTTTATGGTTTCTCAGAACAATAAAATCAATATTTTGATCGTTTCATTATGAATATCTTTTTGTACACATTCTCTATATATATAAAAGAACAGCCTAATTTTTGTGTTCGTTCGCTAACCGGGCACACTGATTGACCGATTTTCGTAATTTTTTCTCCAAATGCAAGAGGTTATAGGGTAGAAGGTTTAGCCACAATAAAATGTATACTTTTCAAATCACAAATGATTCAAATGTTTCAAATGCTAAAAAAAATTATATTTCGCACTTTAAAAAAAAAATGATCAATATACGAATACTCAATTTCGTCTCAGAATTGTGACAAATATTTTTATTCGATCGAAAAAAAAAATGTCAGTGAAGATATGAAATTATATTTGAACTAGCAGACCCGGCAAACGTTGTTTTGATGTATGAAATTTCTAGAGTATGAAAACCTACATATGTATATCCTATTGTTTTTAATGAGTGCGTTTCTGGTATATGAGTATGTGAGAGGTAGAGGCTTATTTATAATGTTGTGAACGTTGATGGAATATGTCATTAATATAGTTTGATAACATGGTGTGCTCAATTCTAATCCACAAACAGACATTTTTTGACCTTGACTCAATAGTTATTGTCATTGCAAGTGCCAATCTGATAGAGAACTGAATGCTTTCAAATACAACTGGCACATCTGTGTACAGAAACGTTTTGCGAATAAAGCATTGCCACAATTGAATTGGTTGCTCGAAGTTGTGATCAAGCACTACTTCGTTAAAGACGCTAATCAAATTGAATTGGAATACGAATATTTGCTCAAACTATTGAGATGAAGTAACATGATCAACAAAAGTATATATGTGTATTACACCATTATGCAAGATGTGGTCAATCAAAGTATTGGTAAATATTTTTGAGATGAACCCGTACCTTACATTAAGCATTTAATCCCACAACTTAAAAAATTTGGAGCCCTATATCTTGTGGCTGCTGAGGACAAACTTTGCCGATTATACCACGGTCAACTGCTGCAGACGAATTGAGTTGTTTAAAACCATCTATTTTATGGAGGTATTTCAGGAAACTTACCAAAAATGTTCGTGTGCAGTTACTGAACGATGTATCTGCAGCAGAATTTCCTAAGCAATTATTGGACATTGGAAGTGGAATAATTTCACTTGATTCTAAGGGCCGAATTTCACTTCCAAACAATTTTTATTGTAATGCAAGTCCAAAGCAACAGTTGATTCAAGATGTCTTTCCAAGTGTAAAGAAAATTAAGAAATCTTTCTAAAATCGACGCAACAATTTATTTTGAACGAGATAAATAAATGCACAATTTTTTGGTCACAAATAGTTTGACAGAATTACAAAAATGAAAACGATGTAGAAATTCTTACGACGAGACGGAGTTTTTGAATTTTTTTGATTCATATTCTAGGACTGCCACCACATTTTTTAACTCTGAAAGTATGAGCGTCAATTTCTATATTTCGGAACATCAATCAACTTAAAACTTTGCAGTAGTACAAGACAAGCCGTAAAGAAGTGAATGGCAAATGGGCTACCAGATATGTCATTTGATTCTAAACGTCGCGTCGTCAGTTTCCTGTTCGACTTGCATTCCCTGTCAAAAATAAATAAGACGCAAGGTAAATTGTAAAAAATGTGTGGTGTTGATTTAGAAATACCAGTTTTTTCATGGTCAACTTTACAGGCTATCCTGTAATTTGTCTGCGATCCTTTGGAATGTGATTCTTGGTCATCTCTATATATATAAAAATGGATGTGTGTTTGTTTGTATGTCTCTTATAGACTCCGAAATGGCCCAACAGATATTTGTGAAATTTCCATGGTTGATACTGTTGTATTCAGTGATGATTTCTGTGAAAAAAAAATTTGGAAAAACCTCATGGAAGAGTGGGAAAACTGGAAAAACCAATAAAAGGTCGGAAATTAGATTTTTTTTGCTTGGAATTTTTTGGTTCAAAGTGGGTTTTCGAATGGAAAAATAGAAAGTTCTTGGTGTAAAACTCGGAAAACTCATTGGTTTTCTTAAGCAAAATTGTATGAAATTGTGGATGCATTGGTTTTCAAGTGGAAAACTGTAAAATTTCAAATGGAAAATTTAAAAAAGGGTTTTCGAAAGGAACTCGGAAAACTCATTGGTTTTCAAAGGGAAACTGGAAAATTTGTGATTGGGAACTGGTAAGCAAGAAAAAGTAAAAAGCAAAAAAATTGGGAAAATGGATAAATTGAAATGCAAAAACAAAATTGGTTGCGGGTAATAAGTACATAGTGGGTTTCCGGCTAAGGGTGTAACGGTAAGCGTGTAGAAATAATTGGTAGCGGGTAACAGAGTAGTTTCGTGACGGGGTAGCAGAAGCGGGTAGCATTTAGAGGGTAGTGTGATAGAGGGTTATCGATTAACGATTGAGGCAGTACGAAGTCTGCAGGGTCAGCTAGTATTCTATAATTATCGTTTTTAAATAAAGTCTGATTTCTTACTTTTTGACGAATTAAAAAGAGGCTAACTTTGGAGTACCCTTCCCTGACTCATATTAAGGTCAATTTTTAAATGGCATTCAATTTTTTCTTGCCCGAACAAAATTTTGACTTTAATTCAATTTTTTTCAAATAATGTGTGAGGAACACAAAGTTTTCTTATTTTTACCTAATGAACAAAAAAATTATTAAATAAAATCTCATTGATAAGCGTATTTAAAATCCATACATTTTATTACACTTGAAAAACTCCAAAACAGGAAAGAAAACCGAATTTAGGGTTTTTTTTTCAATATTTTTATTGTAGCACTTCAAAATTTCCCAAGAATTGATAGTTTTAAGAAAATTTATAACACTGTGCAATCCTGAAGATGGTTAAAAGTATACGTAATCCTACTTGGCTTGCTGTCGAAACCCTAACTAACTAAACTCTTCTCAGATAGTTAAATTTGGGGTATGTTTAATGGGTACATGAACTAAAAAATTGATATAAAAGAATTGAAAAACCAATAAAATTCATCAGATTAGCAAATCCATCGAATACCGTATTCTTCATCCAGCCAATCCCTAATTTCACGACCGTTGTTTGCCGAAGCCCTGCGAAGCGGGCAGGGAATTTGCTAGTAATATATAAATGGGCACCCACATTCGAATAATATATTAACAATTCTAGAAGGCCATTGTTCCTATCGTTAAGGACACAAGAAGAATGTTCAATTGGCACAAGCATAATCCTTGGATTATTGTCTATTAATCACGGTGTGAGCGTAATGGTTATTTATATGTCTTTTAGAGCATTTGAGATAGATAAGTTGGCGCAAACTGGTTGGGAAACTGGTCCCGGAGTCAGAAGTTCGGGAAATGGTTTTCAGATCAAATGACCTAAGTACTATACTGAGTGTTAACTGCTGAATTTGTTTTTACGACTACTAAACTACTATGGTGGGTCAAGAGTCCCGAATTCGAATAGGGGGCTTCTGACTTTCGCGACAAATTAAAAATATTGGTTTTGTATGTTTATCTGCGCCACAACCGGGATCCAGTCCGGGCCTCCTTCATCGGTGTCGTGAAATAACGCCGAGCGCAATAACGCGCCTCCTATTGCCTCGTCACCGCATCCAGATCATCTCAACTGATTCTCATATTTTTCTTATGATATGCCAACAGATTGTGTCCGGTGATTATACTATCAATAGATCGAAGTGATCTCTCGTTTAATTGCATAATTTTTTCCGTTCTATGTTTGTTAAAACAGGACCAAATCTTTCTTGTAGTTCCGCAGGTGTCTAGAAGATTCCACTTTGCATTGGTCGTAACAGTTATTCTATTTAAAATTTCCAGTTTTAAGTGACAGGGTGGAGTGCTGACTAGCGGCGCTTGGCTTACGTCAAGCATTGATCTAATGTTATGGTGTGCGCCAAGAACCTTAAGCTCTTTGCGTCAGCATGAAACAAGCTTTGTTTTTACCTCATTTGCTGTAATCGCTTTTATCGCCGCTTGGCTATCAATGTAAAAGGTGATATTAGCCCGTTGCATCGCCATCATTAATACCTGTTTAGTAGCTGTTGTCACTGCCAGAACCTCCTCTTGGATGATTGTACTCTGGAAGCCTAAGCGAATCGGTTCACTTGAGAGATTCAGAATAGAAGCCTGTACCTGTACCTGCATCAGTATCCATCTTAGAGTCATCTGTATAGATAGATTTTGATGACTCACTGGAGTATGGTATGTTATCTATCCATTCCATTTTGCTTGGAAAAAGAGGCTTGGAATGGTTTGTGAAAATCAAGTTTTAATACAACTTGCATTGAATGGTTCGAAAGAAAGTTTCTCCAACGAAGGAGGGTTCTATCAATACCGAAAGTACGCATTTTCGATAAGAGAACAAGATGCCAAACTTTATCAAATGTCTTTGAAATATCAAGTGCAACAATCTTAGTTTCTCCAAAACGATGTAAAGACTTGTTGCACTATTCGGTGACATATACCATCAAATCTACAGGTCATTAAGAATCCTTCGGTCTTCGAGATATTTCTTGAGCTGATATTTTATTAGCGTTTCTATGACCTTAGAAAGAAGGGACGTAAGTGCAATCGGACGATAATTGGAGGGAGAAAAGGATTCACCTTTTTTGGAATTGGCTGGACTGAACAAAAGCTGTTTTCCAACTTCTCGGAACGAGCCCAAAAGAAAAGGATAGATGGAAAAGCTTACGCAAGGGGTTTGCCAGCGTGGAAGAACACCTGTCCACGAGTCGCTCATTTATATCGGATTAATCATAACTGTGCATTTTTATTTTTATTTGAGAATGGATGAAAGTAGCTAAATGTACAAAATGTACAACACAAATCCGAGGAGAAACGGGAATAAGATGTGCGGGTGTGTGGTGTGTGATAAAGTGTATCATTGTGCGGTGAAGTGTAGTGGTGTCGATGCATACTCAAATGGTTGCCTCACAAATCCAATGATAGATAATTGAATTCAATAAATACACAACGTTGACTTGTTTCTGAAAGACATGGATGAATTAGTACATTAAAACTGATGTTATTTAATAGAGTATAAAGCCGAATTTGAAGTGTCTTAAGAAAAGTCAAAAGGAAATAAAATTGTTTTGGAGTCGATTGAATGTCGCTTTGAAGAGTGACTGGGAGGGGAGCAATGAAAATGGCACAAGAATCTTATGCAAAAAGTGTAATAGAAATAAAGAAAACAAATAAAAAAAAAAACACAGAAATTTTATGATTCAATAAAAAGTGTAGAAGTGTTATCAAAATCTGTAATTCAAATAAAAGACGATAATATGATTAAAGACTTTCAAAAGAAAAGCTAGGCGGGAGAATTAAAGCGCAGATCGCGCTAAAATTTATCTTCCATACAAATTTCCTCCAAAGATAAATTTTAGCTAGGATTCTTAGCCAGGTGGTACGCAGTTCACAAGCAAAATTCAAGCTTTCTGTTAGTACTATACAAACCAAAGGCTCTACTCAATTTAGAACGCTAAATAATGTGCAGTACCAACATTTTTTAGCAGCTAAATAATGGCATTTGGGTTTCTTTCGACTTTGCATATTCTTGAGTAGTGTGCCCAAGCTGGCAATAGATTGTAGCGCCATCTTGAGACCTAGCAACGAAGCCGTTTTTTTTTTAATTTCTTAAAAAGAGTAGGGGAGCCTACCCAACAGTGAGACACTTTTTTTTTAAAAGTCCATATTTCAAAAAGTTTCAGAGTATCAAGATGATATTAACAGCTAAAGGTAACCTCATATTTTGAGCTTCAGTTTGCATATTCAAACTGAATAAAGAATTCACTGGAAAAAAATCTTAATTGATCTACCTGATCAACTCAACTGTCTCACTGTTGGTACAGGTGAACCAACAGTGAGACAGGTCGGACCTAACAGTGTGACATTCATAAAAAACTGTTTTTTTTTTTAACTATGCATATGCATGTATTCATTTTTTTATTTTTATCAATAATTATTGATCAATGTTTTAAATTACATTTCAGAAAAAAACAATATAAACATAAAAAAAATTAAAAATAAATAAATAGACTTCAGAAAACGTAACAAAAAATAAAATAAATTAAATAAATAGATTTCAGATAACATAAAATGCAAATTAACGCACATCAATTTCATCAAACTGCACTCCAAATTGTATAGCGGCTTGTTGTCGGCTTGTATGGCCGCAAAGAATTTGCTCAGGTAAAATTTGTTTAATGTCATTTGCAGAAACGAAAGATAAGTCTTCGGCATTTGGATAGACAAACTTAAGTGTCTTTTTGTGTCTTCTTAAGAAACTAATTTGGAACTCTCCGTCCGAATTTTTGTCGGTTCTTATATTTCCAATATAATAAATTTTCTTACCAGTTTGGGAAAATTCTACTAGCACATAATCCCCTTTGACTGGATCTCGTGAAAGCTCTTCAAATTCAATTTCTCGAGAAACATTAAAGGATCCGTCAACTGATGAATCATTTAGAACGATATCGATATCTGAAGAACTACTAGAAGATGAATATAAAACCTTCTTCACTGATTCCTTTTTGCATGGCTGTGGTTTGAGTGCCACTTTTCGCTTTTTAATTTTTGAATTTTTTTCATTTTCTCGCATTTCGATTTGTGCTTTTTCGGGTGTGTCTGTCGCTATGATGCTCTTGCCCTTCCTTCGAGCTCTTCTTTGGTTTGATCGTGCACCAGCCTTTGGATAACCTCGGAAAACTTCAGGGCTGGAAAATGTGACAAGCTCTGCAACATTCTGATCCCGGTTTGACGAAGTGTTTTCTATGAAGCACAGTAATTAGGATTTGCATACAAACCTACCTACATGCATCAAGTTTCGTAAACCTACCTTCCATATTTTCTACCGCTGGATAAGTCCTCATTGGACCAGCATCAACAGGTGTTTCCAATACTGGCTCGGATCTGTCTGTTACAGAGCTCGATAAAAAATCAATTTCTGTGAAAATCTCTTCGTCAAATGGATAAATGCCAGTCTTTTTGAACGCCGCGGTGATGTTTGAAGGAGTCATCGATTTCTCAAATGCGTATCCAACAGCTGCAGCAACATTGTAGATACTAAACGTTTTCCCCGGGTTGGTCATCATAAATGTATCAACTGCTGAATTGTAGGCACTTTTAAATGGCCCGTAAACACCAACATCTAACGGTTGGAGCTTATTTGTGGAATGAGGTGGCACAGTTAGAACAGTTATGCCGTTCTCCTTTGCCAAGTTTAATGCGCTTAAATTTATATGGCTTTCATGGTTGTCCATTATAAGAAGTGTAGGATTTTCTTTAGAACTCTTGGTGAACTTGATGAAGTGTTCAATAACAGAAACAAAGCACAGCGAGTTCATCCATCCTGATGGATTTGCCAGTCCCAAGGTTCCAGATGGGGCACCAATTATCATATGATCTTTGAAATGCGTTCGTGGAAATATAATGACAGGTGGAATAAACTGTCCTGTGGCACTTATCGTGCAACAAGTAGTGACGAGTGTTCCACGTTCTGCGCTCGTAACTTTTGACACTTGTTTTATTCCTTTTTCAGCAATTACCTTCTTCGGCTTTTGCACCGTCATCGTGCTTGTTTCGTCCAAGTTGTAAATGCGATTACCACTTTCGAAACAAGTGGGGGACCGCAACAGGACATTTTTCAGATTCCTGAAAAATATTTCAACGTTGTGCCTGTTGAAGGATGTTGCACGTGAAAGGCTGCATCCTTCTGGAGTTCTCAGCGAAAGGTTGGGATGGCGCTTCCTAAAATTTAGAAACCAATGATGCCCTGCCATTTGTTCAACATCCCAGTTTCTTGGTCTTTTGACGTTATTGACAACTGCCATTTCATATGCCAACTTACGACAGTCCAATGTTGTTAATCCGTAAAACATACGTGCGCAATTGATGACGTAATCGGCTAAGGATTTTTCTTGGCAGTTTGTAAATATTCGGTTTACTTCATAGTTCGGCGTCATTTTGATATCTTCACCGCTGGCAGATTTTTTAACATACCGAGCTAAAGTCTGGAACGCTACATGACACTGTTGGCTGGCTTTTCGAAGACTCATTCCATTTTTAACAAGAGTCACTGCTTTTTTCATGGCCTCCTCTGTGAATTTTCCATACGCAAACCGATCCATGGTTCTTTGATTAATAATAAAAATGAATAAATAACAAAGAAAATACTTAATACCAACAGACACAGAGCTGAATCCAACAGTGAGACAGTGTCTCACTGTTGGATTCAGCTCTGTGTCTCACTGTTGGTAATCAGTCCAAATTATACAAAAAACGCTATAAATACAAGTAGCGTCTTTCAATTTATTGTAAACTAGCCGAAAAAACCCTGCGTTGCCGGGTTCAGAATTTCTGCGAGAGAGCTGTAGGTAATAACGCCAGATGAAGGTACCGTTTTGGACCAATACAAAAATGTTTTTTTTACATAAAATACATGAACGTTTAAAAAAATTAAACTCGAGGAAGTTTAAAAAAAATCGTAGGAGGCGTTTTGAAGCTAATTGAAAGTTTTGGTTTTTGGCCAAAAAAAAATCGTAGGGTGGCTACCCTAAATATTAATCTTAAAACAAAAATAAAAACAACTGATACATATATGAGTCTTTGCTCAAACCTGTAGATGCCTGTAAACTTCCCGACAGACAGACAGACGGAATCGCCGGACCCTATTTTTTCGACTTCTCTATCATCGTAATGTCATATCTCATCCTCACTTAATTTTTTTTTTTACAAAAAATATGTCGCAAGTAAAAAAGTTGATTTTAATTTACTCACCCGCAAAGGACATGGCCCACTTTTGGGCCCAGTGCGTTCATTAACGAAATTGGTATCAAATGAAAGCTGTGGTGGAGTAGATTATTGGTGTGAAATATTTCCAAAATCGTTGGTGGGGTTTTCGAGATATTTGGGTTTAAAGTTGGCTTACTCTGAAAGTGAATTTTACTCACTTTTTTTAGAAAACAGCTTATATCGTGTGATCTAAGGCACCTAGAAAAACAATTTTGGTATCAAATGAAAGGTATATATTTTGTCTTTTTAATATATTCAAAATTATTTGTCCACCTGAACTGCATATTCAAATATTTAGTAATTACATTTTGAATATCAAGTTTTTTTCACTTACTTTTTGAACACCATTATATCTAAAAAATCAACGGTGACATACAAGTTTTTTTGCATCATTTTAAAGATTTATGTCTCACCTTTCATTAAATATACATAATTAAGGACAAAAAAAATACTTTTTTACACACTTACTCTAGGAAGATTTTTTGTAGCCATACATTTTTTAATACTATATTGAACTATAGTAAATAATCTTCAATGTATTTTATAAAAAGGTGATGCCATTCAAGATAATATGTACCATGCTTTTTCTAAGAAATAGTTTTTTTAAGAAAACTTACCATTTTCATTCGTTTTTCTGAAGAAGTCTTTAAAAAAAAACATAAATAATGTTAATTATTTGTTTTTCTTTATTATTTTTTTTAATATTCATTTTGATTACAATTAAGTTTTACACTCATACAATTTTTTTTTAGTTTAATCTTCTTCATATTCTACTAATATATTATTTAAAAATTCAGCTGGTGGTATTGTTATATTTTCCTGGTGACGTGCAAATCCCAAGTACCACAAAATACTCATAGCGTGAGCGCAACAACCTACTGTCCTCATGCCAACAAGACAATTGCAGTAGTAAGCTTTAATTGCGTCGCAACTATTTCTTACGCTTGAGTCAGTACTTATAAGGATATATGTAAAATATATTTTCTGACTTATGTGTCGAGATTTAATACGACCCCTGACTAAATAGTTATTGTTTTCCATTAGGCTTGGATGTGCTTGTGCATTATTAATTTGGATCAGGTTTTCACAAACTTCTATCATAAAGCTTCCATTATTTTTAAGATGTTCTCCACAATAAGAACGTGCTTGCTTGATTTGATAAATTCCGAGTGAAATCTTTCGAAGCTCTGTCAAATCAAGCAAGGGAAAATTATTCAAATGCGGAATATGGCCATTGATTGGACAAAACACTGAGCTTGCATACTTAGTTGGAGACGTATTCTGCAATTTACACAAAAGTTTCCTCGTACACTATTCATTTTTACTCTTTCTTGCAATAGCTCAATGACTTAAAACTTATGTTTATAACAATTTTTTTCACTAATTAAAAACACCCTAATTCAATTTGCAGGAAACTTACACTTTTAACTACGCATACTTTTTTAGAGAACACTGCATCAGAACAAAAGTGATATGAGAACTTTGAGTTGTTGAGTGAAAGTTGTTAGTAATTTGTGGTACTTAGAATTTGGTCGTCATAAGGAAAATAAAAACGTACTTCCAAATTATTAATCACCAATGAAAAGAGTGTTATCAGAATTAAAAAAATTATATTTGGCTAAGTAATTATAAGAAAAAAAACTTTGTAGAGTAAGTGCGTAAAAAAGTATTTTTTTGTGAGAAAGGGTCCTTAATTATGTATATATAATGAAAGGTGAGACATAAATCTTTAAAATGATGCAAAAAAAATTGTATGTCACCGTTGATTTTTTAGATATAATGGTGTTCAAAAAGTAAGTGAAAAAAACTTGATATTCAAAATGTAATTACTAAATATTTGAATATGCAGTTCAGGTGGACAAATAATTTTGAATATATTAAAAAGACAAAATATATACCTTTCATTTGATACCAAAATTGTTTTCCTAGGTGCCTTAGATCACACGATATAAGCTGTTTTCTCAAAAAAGTGAGTTAAATTCACTTTCAGAGTAAGCCTACTTTAAACCCAAATATCTCAAAAACCCCACCAACGATTTTGGAAATATTTCACACCAATAATCTACTCCACCACAGCTTTCATTTGATACCAATTTCGTTAATGAACGCACTGGGCCCAGACTTCAAAGGAAAATGGGCCAACTCCTTTTGTTTTTAAATTCAGGAAACTGACAGCCGATATCAATTTTTTATCTCTATTTGTCTCTCTATTTTTCATTTCATTTCATTTCCAGTTCATTCTTCTAAATTATATTTAAGGCTGAACTCCTACTTAAGCTTTTGGACCAAGACAATGTTTACACTGAACATGCACGATTTTCTGTGCATAAACATTTTCGCTTTATGAAAATTGGGTACATTTCGGTCTCTGTCAAAATTAGTTATAACTAACAACTGGAAAATTTCAAATGAGTTTTCGAATGAAAAATATTAAAGATATTTTATGAATGAAGTCATATGAACATTTTTAAACAGTGCATTGCACTGGTTTTCAAATGGAGACCTGAACCCATTTTGAAATTTTTCAGTTATTTATTTGAAAACCAATGCACCTTCAATTACATGCAAATTTCCCTTTTAAAACCAATTAGTTTTCCGAGTTTTTCATGAAAAATTTTCTATTTTCCATTCGAAAACCCATTTTGAAATTTCCAATTTTCCATTTGAAAACCAATGCACCCACAGTTACATGCAATTTTCCCTTTTAAAACCAATTAGTTTTCCGAGTTTTTCATGAAAAATTTTCTATTTTCCATTCGAAAACCCATTTTGAAATTTTCCAGTTTTCCATTTGAAAACCAATGCACCTACAGTTACATGCAATTTTCCATTTCAAAACCAATTAGTTTTCCGAGTTTTTTATAAAAAAATTTCTTTTTTCCATTCGAAAACCCATTTTGAAATTTTCCAGTTTTCAATTGAAAACCAATGCACCTACAGTTACATGCAATTTTCCCTTTTAAAACCAATTAGTTTTCCGAGTTTTTCATGAAAAATTTTCTATTTTCCATTCGAAAACCCATTTTGAAATTTTCCAGTTTTCCATTTGAAAACCAATGCACCTACAGTTACATGCAATTTTCCCTTTTAAAACCAATTAGTTTTCCGAGTTTTTCATGAAAAATTTTCTATTTTCCATTCGAAAACCCATTTTGAAATTTTCCAGTTTTCCATTTGAAAACCAATGCACCTACAGTTACATGCAATTTTCCCTTTTAAAACCAATTAGTTTTCCGATTTTTTCATGAAAAATTTTCTATTTTGCATTCGAAAACCCATTTTGAAATTTTCCAGTTTTCCATTTGAAAACCAATGCACCTACAGTTACATGCAATTTTCCCTTTTAAAACCAATTAGTTTTCCGAGTTTTTCATGAAAAATTTTCTATTTTCCATTCGAAAACCCATTTTGAAATTTTCCAGTTTTCCATTTGAAAACCAATGCACCTACAGTACATGCAATTTTCCCTTTTAAAACCAATTAGTTTTCCGAGTTTTTCATGAAAAATTTTCTATTTTCCATTCGAAAACCCATTTTGAAATTTCCAGTTTTTCCATTTGAAAACCAATGCACCCACAGTTACATGCAATTTTCCCTTTAAAACCAATTAGTTTTCCGAGTTTTTCATGAAAAATTTTCTATTTTCCATTCGAAAACCCATTTTGAAATTTTCCAGTTTTCATTTGAAAACCAATGCACCTACAGTTACATGCAATTTTCCCTTTTAAAACCAATTAGTTTTCCGAGTTTTTCATGAAAAATTTTCTATTTTCCATTCGAAAACCCATTTTGAAATTTCCAATTTTCCATTTGAAAACCAATGCACCTACACATGCACTTTTCCCTTTTAAAACCAATTAGTTTTCCGACTTTTTCATGAAAAATTTTCTATTTTCCATTCGAAAACCCGTTTTGAAATTTTCCAGTTTTCCATTTGAAAACCAATGCACCTACAGTTACATGCAATTTTCCCTTTTAAAACCAATTAGTTTTCCGAGTTTTTCATGAACAATTTTCTATTTTCCATTCGAAAACCCATTTTGAAATTTTCCAGTTTTCCATTTGAAAACCAATGCACCTACAGTTACATGCAATTTTCCCTTTTAAAACCAATTAGTTTTCCGAGTTTTTCATGAAAAATTTTCTATTTTCCATTCGAAAACCCATTTTGAAATTTTCCAGTTTTCCATTTGAAAACCAATGCACCTACAGTTACATGCAATTTTCCCTTTTAAAACCAATTAGTTTTCCGAGTTTTTCATGAAAAATTTTCTATTTTCCATTCGAAAACCCATTTTGAAATTTTTCCAGTTTTCCTTTGAAAACCAATTTTCATAATGCGAAATTTTCGTGCACAGAGATTGGAAAATAAAATCCATGCTTTTTTTGAACATCGATGTTAAAATTTTCTTTTGTACAGAAAGTCGTGTCCAAGAGATCGCATGTAAACATTGTTTTGGTCCAAAAGCTTAAGTAGGAGTTCAGCCTTAAATATAATTTAGAAGAATGAACTGGAAATGGAATGAAATGAAAATAGAAAGACGTTTCAAAAAATTGATGTCGGCTGTCAGGGTTTTTGAATATCCAAACAAAATTTTCGAGTAAGTAGATTAAAATCAATGTTTTTTCCTATTAATAATTATTTCTTTTTCTTTCAGAGTATCCTACTGCACATTCAGTGCATCGCACCATGCATCGATAACATTTATAAGGTATGACTTTTGTTTGTTTGTTGGTTTATCGACTACAAACATACAACCGACAAACAAACAAAAGTCTTACTTTATATATTAGTATAGATATAATAATTCAGAATCTACACACTCAACACTCTATGCAAAATAAATAGTTAACTGTTTAACTTACTTCCAACGACACTGATAACACTTTTTCTCTTACGGTAAGAAATTACTTTTTGCCTTCTTTTTTCTTCTGACGGCAAGAACAGAAACTTCTCTGCTGGAAAACAAACACAAACAAAGTGCTTAAGTTTCGGTCACTTTAGTAAGGGTTGCAAGAGTGAGAAAATAACGTGTTTTAAATGTGGAGGCCAACATATTGGATCTGAATGTAGTGCGAATCCGTTATCATGTGTGAACTGTGTTAAAATGAACGAAGAATTAAAATTAAATTTGGATGTAAGCCATAATGCAATGCTGTGAGGCAATGGATAGTCTTGCATTAACTGTTTCTCATACTCTAGACATACTGGTGGAATGTCAGCTTTTGTTAAACAAGGTTTGCGGTTTGAACTTGTGAATGCTATGAGTCTTGAAAATATTGTATGGTTTTTTTTTAAATTATATGTGTGGTTTGGTAATAAAAAATGGGTGTTCGTTGGAGTGTACAGATCACCAAGTTTATCAATTAATAATTTCTTATGTCTTTATGATAGATGTTATGTAAGCATATGGAAAATGAAAATAATAGAGTGATAATGGGTGATTTTTATATTGATTTACTAAGAAATGACAATTTAATCCTAGACCAGGATAATATTTAACAAGGATAACTGAAAATTCAAAATCATTGATTGACTATGTGTGTGTTGATATAGATATAAAAGATGAATTTATTGTGTGTGTGGATAAGAACTTAAAGATTATAGTGATCATGAATAAAAATTAATTAATATAGTTATAACAAGAAACCTGTGTAAAAAAGGAATGTTCTTACAGATTCAAAACTTGAATTTGATAACCTGTTAGTTGGTAATGGTTTTCAAGAATTGTTTTTTGAAGAAAATGTTGACAATTTAACTCTGAGATTTAGCGAATTTATAGACAAATCTTGTGAAGCGATGATTGTTTGTTGAGAAAATTGTAAGAAAATTGTAATGTTGATTGTAAATGTTATAATGGTAGCTTTTGGAGATTGAAACAAGAAAAAATTGCCGCATTCAGAACAGCAATTTTCGATAGGACCTCATGTTTAGAATTGGTATAAGTAAAAAGAAATTAGAAACAAATATAAGCCATGTGAGTTAAAAGCAAAAAAAAAAAATGATTAGATTAAATTTCAAAGAATATTAAAGAGTGAAAGTCAAGTCGGTACTTGGAAAATGATCAAAGCTTTGATATTAAAAAACATTGTTTTTGAGGGTATAAGTGCTGTTAAATTTTGCAAAGAATCAGTGAATGATGAGAATCAAATTGCAAATAAGTTTAATACATATTTTATTGAAGGTGTGATTGAAATTAGTAATTCAATTCCCTATAAAAATTATTTTCTCCCCAATTGTGTACTTTAGTTAAGAATTTAAATAATAAAAAAGAGCTAACTGGGGCCCTATTCTTGAATTAAAGAAATAAAATATCGCATATATTTTCGTATACGAGATCAAAAATGCTTCATCTCGAGTGGTCAGACCCACTCGAGATGGTATTCGTATACGAGAATTGTGCGATAATATTGAATTTGAAAAATTTTGCCTAGTTTGTGGCTGAAAATGTTAAGCAAAATTTTATCGAGGATTTCAAAAAATTTAAATGTGGTTGGTAAAGAAAATATTTTTTCTACCAACGGTAAATATGAAATCTCAAAAATGTCTCCTAGTTCACAGAGAACGTCAAGTACAACACAAATATCTCGTCGCTTCGGTGGTATACGCTGTCATTCCTTGGAGAATGTTTCGTAAACAAAAGCGGCTATCACAGCCGCAGACAATGTGTAGGTTTCTTCGTAGATAAAATCATAGAGAATATATAAAATATTATGTATGGATAAAATATCGATTGAGAAATTAAATTATCGCTGCCAAATTCAGTGTCAATGTCAACTGAATTGAAAACACAAGTAAGCATAGTGTCTTCTTTTTTTTGCCCTTAAGTGGGAAGGAGAGAAATGGACTCTTAACTTTGACAACGCGTTGCCATCTCGTATACGAAATTCATCGCATGCACAAAGTCGTATACGAGTCAATTTGGTTCAAGAATACCACTCTGCTTCCGCATACGAGATTCAGTATGCGATAATTTTCGTATGCGGAAATTTTCGCATGGTTTCAAGAATAGGGCCCCTGGTGTGAACAGAGACATGATTAACAAATCAATTGAATCATTGGTCCTGTGCTTATAAAAATTATAAATTGTTCATTGGAGAACGGTATATTCCCAAGAAATTGGAAAGAAACCACAGTTATCCCTGTTAAGAATGTGGTAAACACAACTAAATGCGAAGAGTTTCGTCCTGTTAATATGTTATCAACATTTGAAAAAGTGCTTGAGCGATGCGTGGGTGGACAGTTACAATTGGATTTTTTTGGAGGCCAACAATATTTTTATAAAAGAGCAGCCTGGGTTTAGAAAAGGACACTCGTGTTTTTGGTTTTGAACAGCCACCTGCGTATTTCTTCTTCCCATATTGTTATCGGCTACTACTTCTGAACTAAGGTAATTGAAGGATCACACTACTTCGAATTCGTGCTCGTCCCCCTTACTTACCATTGCCAACGTTTTTTTAGAACTGTTAGTCCTCTCCTCAGGCTTTGGGCTTTTATTTGATCCCTGCAATATTTGGTGTTTCGTTTGTTCATCGCACTGTTTTCAGCAAAATTTTCAATAATAGTGTGAAAACTTAAATGTAAATTACAATTCGATATTTATCGCGGTGACACGGCAATTTCGAACTTCTGCGATCTACAACATGAAACGAAAAAATTGATCACAAAGGAGGAAGGCGCGTGACGACGGACCAATAACAATATGCCAAATGCCTCCTACACAATTTTCGATTTACGGTACCTGCTTCCCATTTTGCAAACCTCTGTGTAGATATCATGTCAAGTTCATTATTAACATTGTATAGTCTGGATTATACATCTATGTCTATTTTTAGGATGGATAAGAATTAATATCTCGCAAAAATGCACATGATTTGCATCATATTCCCCTTTAGTTTTTCATTAGTTTTACCAGTAACATTTTAAATCTCTCTGCATTTTAAAATTGAACAAACAATTCATTTGCTGTATTGGCAAACGTAAATAGATACATGCATACATGTATATACATATATTAGATAAACAGTTGATGAGAAAGTGACTGAATTCTACTCCCTCAGTGCCGCCTGCCGCCCCCAGGTCATTGCACTAAATTACTATGTGCTTAGGTACGCATAGAAGAACAAGTTCGCAAAGACAGAACACACAAGCAACCCACTCTAATATCTATCGAATTCATGAAAAACATCAATTTCGGTATTTTTGGATTTTAGTTTTTGACCGAATTGCAATGCGAGCAGTGCTGAAAGAAAATTTGTAAATTTTGTGCACAGTCCAAGTAAATGTCAAGTTAGTAAAAAAAAAACAATGGTGTGGACTCGAGAACAGCATTATTCAGTGATTGTTTTATTATTTGTTTCATCGATTTTCAAATTCGAATTTATTAGTGCACAAAAGAAAAGTATTGGTTTGTATCAATTCCATGTAAATGTAAGCCAAGTTAACCAATCAAAGAAAAATGAACAACTACCCATTTATTGTCTTAATGCTTTTTATTTCTTATAAACAAAATACACAAAACATAAAACAGCTGTAGAAAAATGCTACAAAAATGTAACTATATTATCATATACAATATAAAATTCTCGTGTCACGGGTTGCGTAGTTGAACTCCTCCGAAACGGCTCGACCGATGTTCGTAAATCTCTGCGATATCGGCTAGGGTAGAGAATCGAACAACATCTATTTTTTATCCCCCTAAATGTTAAGGGTGGTTTTTTTTTAGTTTATTTGGACAACATTTTTTGTTTTTATTTTTTATGATACATCATACTAAAATACATACAACCCTAAATTTTCACCCCTGTATGATCAACCCTTATTTTGTATTTATTAATTAAAAACTTTAATTTTTTTTTGGCGAAATTTGTATTTTTATTTTGTCATGACTTAGAAGTGGGGTAGTGGGTAGCAATTACTGGTGAAGCGGGTATCGTATTGAGTGGGGTAGCAGGTTACAGGGTAGCTGGGTATAACGGGGTAGCGGGTAGACAGTAGTTGAGAAGCGGCGAGAGGGTAGCGAGTGGTATGGTAGCGAGCTACAAAAGTCAAGGTCTTTCTTATATCGATTGAGGCAGTACGAAGTTTGTCGGGTCAGCTAGTGTATATATAATAAAAGTCACCTTACACTAAATTAGTTTGTAGAGCCTTTCGTTCTTACCTTAAAATTCTCCCTATATCAATTCTTTTCAAGGGCTTCTTTATGAATCCACAAATCCGATCATGGAAAAGATATTTCAAAAATCAATTGACGATGCCAATGAAGCCAATAAAGGCATTCAACTTTCCGCTGTTAGCACTTCTCTTACACCTGGAAACGCCTTTGAAACATCCACCAAACTTTGTAGAATGCTCAAGGTAAATAGACAAAATTGTTAACGTCAGTTATCAAACGTGCTATTCACGCAAAGTTAAGTGTTATTGCGGTTTTTGGACCATCCACGACATTACCAGCCACACATGCCATGAGCATTTGCGATGCCAAGGAAATTCCTTTTATAGACACACGTTGGGACTTTTCCACACAATTGCCCACCATAAATCTGCACCCCAACCCAAATGAGTTAGCAGTAGCTCTGCGAGACTCAGTTATTACGCTCGGTTGGCGAGGTTTTACGATTCTCTATGAAACTGGTATGCAATAAAAGAACAACTGCGTGCTACCCTTAAACAATTAAACTCAAAATTAGTGTCAATATGCAGGTGAATATTTATCAGTCGTTAATGAATTACTAAAGCTCTATGGAACGAATGGACCAGTTGTTACATTACGCCGGTATGAGCTCGATATCAATGGAAACTATCGTAATGTACTTCGAAGGATAAAAAGATCCGACGATTTTTCGATAGTGATTGTAGGATCAATTGAAACCCTTCCAGAACTCTTCAATCAGGTGATTTAGTAGATTTTTACAATAGAATTTTATATCAACGTCCGATTCGACTTTTCTCGACAGCTACAGCAAGTTGGCCTTATGAGTGATGAATATCGCTATATCATCGGCAACCTTGATTTACAGACTATCGACATGGAACCCTTTCAGCACAGCGATGTAAATATAACGGGATTTCGTTTGGTTTCACCGGATGATCATAGAGTATCTGAAATTCTAAAATCCTTAGACGAAAATGTTTTCGTAGATTCTGGGCTTAATAGTAAGTCGAGACTTTCTTAATCCTGGCATGGCACATACTTTTCTCAAACTTTAATGTTGTTTTTTTATTATTTGTTTATTTTAGTTTCCTGTCCGATGAGTGTGAACATGGCGTTGGTATATGATGGGGTACAATTGTTGGCAGAAACATTGAAGTTGGTGAATTTTGATTCAGTTCAATTGGATTGCAACGATACCAATAGCTGGGATAAAGGCTACACATTGATAAATTACATGAAATCGGTAAACATTAGAAACGTTTTGACTGAAGAACAAGTTTCGTTTCAGGGGATAAGATTGAGATTGTACAATAACACAACTTAGTCGCCCCACAAAACTTTGTAATCTATGTTGTTTCCAATTACCCATTTCACGAGATTTAGCGATGTAGATTAAGAACTATATATATACTGGTATTTAGGGCGATTATTATTAGATCAATACGTAGAATAATAGTACGTTTGGTATAATACTACACTTTCAACCTAAATCGGAGAAAAGTCGAGATTTATTCTTAATCTAGGTCGCTAAATCTCATGATTAGGGTAACTGGAAACAGCATATCACACCATTTAATCTTCAACATTCTTATTTGCTTGATGCTTACTTACTTAAGGTGGCGCTACAGTCCGGAGTGCACTTGGGCCTCAACCAACAAACCTCTCCAGCCAGCTCGGTCCCTAGCTAGCTGTCTCCAGTTTTGCACACCAAGTTAGTTGAGGTCGTCTTCAACTTGTGCGCGCTACCTGAGCCTTGGTCTTCCTCTACTACGCCTTCCTTCTGGTGTGGAATCGAAGACTGCACGGGCCGAAGTATTGGTGTCCATCCTCTCCACGTGACCAAGCCATCTGAGTCTTTGGACTTTCACTCTTCTAGCTAGGTCAGTGTCGCTGTACAGCCCGTACAGTTCGTCGTTAAATCTTCTCCTCCATTCACCGTCTATGCAGACAGGACCATATATCTTCCGTACAACTTTTCTCTCGAACAGGCCGCGGCCTAGGGCGCTCTCACCCGTTTTTGACAGGGACCATGCTTCTGCACCATATAGCAGGACAGGAATGATGAGGGTCTTATAGATCGTCACCTTAGTTGTTCGGGAGAGGACTTTACTTCTCAATTGCATTCTTAGCCCGGAGAAAAAGCGATTAGCAAGAGTTATTCTTTCCTCTGATCTCGGCGCTGATGTCATTGTCCGCGTTGATAGCGGAGCCGAGGTATACAAAGCCCTAACTACCTCGAAATTATATGCGTCTATCGTGACGTCCTTTCTCGATGACAGCATATACTTTATTTTGCCCTCATTAACCGCTAAACCCATTATTTCAGCCTCTATCTGTATACTTGCAAAAGCACTGGTGAAATCACGCTGCGTTCTCCCAATGATATCAATGTCATCAGCATACGCGAGTAGTTGCAGACTTCTGGAAGATAGTGCCTCTAGTGCTGACGTGGGACTTCTGCACTACTCGTTCGTTCTATTCGTTCGTTTCGTTGATGCTGGTATGTTTTTTATGGAATCAGAAGCGATCTCTTCCAAAATTTAACTGCGTTCGATGAATTTTATTGGTGTTTCATCTTCCAATTTTGAATGAGTCATCTCATGAGTTATTCCAATCCTGAGTCTGCCATAGTAATAACGAGAAGATCTTGTTTTTTTTACTGACCAGTGCCAATTTATTAATCTTACCTCTTGTGTAGGGGTACACACAACAGCTGTTTGGTACTTGTCTATTTTGGTATTTTACAATAACACCTTGCTTTCATTCTTCATTAAATAACATTAAATTTCTAGAAATTCTTCTTTAGTTGAGCTACACTATAATTTTTCGGATCCTTTGATCCAAATTTTTAAAAAAAAAAAGGAAATTTCTATTGTTTGTTTAATTTCGCGGAATTCACAAATGTTTCTCAAGAAATGTTAGCGAGTAGTTATTGTAATTCGGTCGATTTTGTAAGGCCCCAATTTTTACATATATCTAACCATATTTTAGGATCACCAATTCGAATCAATGGTAAGTGACAATGACACTCCAGTCGTTAACTTTCTCGCGAAAGCTAAACTTTTTCATAGGCAGTTCACCGCCAACTCTTCAATGCCAGAGAGTATCATGAGTATCCGCGTGTTCTTGAGCGCGTCAATGATTCCATGGGACAAATCTTCTTTCGCACTCGTGCTGATCCTAAGGGATCTCAACATACATAAATCCGCTGGTCCGGATGGTATCCCCGCTAATATTCTGAAGAGGTGTTTTTCCACGCTGGCAAAACCTTGCGTAAGCGTTAGCATCTTTCCTACTCTGCTGGGCTCGTTCCGAGCAGTTGGAAAATAGAATTTGGAATTTGTCGAGCCAATCCCAAAAGACGGCGAATAGTCTTCTCCCTCCAATTATATTTCGATTGCATCTACGTCCCTTCTTTCTAAGGCCATGGAAACGCTGATAAGGTAACAGCTCAAGAAATATCTCGAAGACCGAAAGCTTCTTAATGACCGGAACTACGGCTTTCGCAGCAATATTTCCACTGGTGATCTAAAGCGAGAAACAGATTGAACCAGCAACAGCGCCAGCAACAGCGGCGGTCATTGTATTTAAATCTTTCGACACAGATTAAACCAGCACCAGCAACGTCAACAGCGTCGTTTGGTCAAAGTCCTAAATTTGCTGTTGCTGGTACATTGCTGACAACTTTCCATGTACGAAAATCAGAAATGACTGTCATTGATTGGTTATTATTCTTAGACGTCGCTGGTGGTAATGTGTTTGGAAAATATTTGCTGGCCAGCGTGCTGTTTGCTGTTGACGGCGCTGGTGCTTTTGCTGGTTTAATCTGTTTCACGCATAAGGGTTTATCTCACCGAACAGTGGAACAAATTTTTACATCGTTTTGGAGAAAGTAAAGATTGTTGCACTTGATATTTCAAAGGCATTAGATAAAGTCTGGCATAAAAAGGGTATAAAAATCCCTTGAGTGGGTGCAAATTATAAAAAAAAAAATTCGTATTTGCGTATGTAGATACAAACATGCCATTCGGCTTTTGTAGGCTGTCTCAAGAAATAGTTTGCCGTTTAATAATATGATTATAAAAGACACTTGGCTTGACTGGACTGCCTTTTAGGGTCAAAAAGTCAAGAAGTCACATTTCGTTATAAAAACACAATTTTGCATTCAAGCCCGAAAACATTTCCTTGAGAATTGTTATACCGAAATATAACCAATTTATCGAGTCCCTACTTTTCAGCTATCCATTGAAGGGTTAACGGGTGTTGTGAAATTTGATAATCAAGGATTACGTACTTACTTTGACCTTGAAGCCATAGAATTGACTTCATCAGGGCTTACTAAGATCGGTACCTGGTCCCCAAGCGAGGCTTTTCAATTAACCGTCAGCCTCTGCTTAATGCAGTTGAAGCGGACCATCGATCTTTGGTGAATAAGACTTTTGTTGTAATCACTGCATTGGTAAGCAATATAATGGAAATTATCATGAATGAAGAGTAACGCACGGAAACCTCTTTTAAGTCTGATCCCTACGGTATGCTTAAAGAAACACCAGCAAAGTTACAAGGAAATGACCAGTATGAGGGATTCGGAATTGATCTTATTTCCGAGCTTGGAAAAAAACTTGGCTTCAATTATGTGTTTAGATTGCAGGAAGACAATAAATATGGCTCACTTGATCCCGATACAGGAAAATGGAATGGAATGATTTTGGAGATTCATCGAAGGTGTAAGTTTAATTCAAGATCGTTAACTCCAGCTGACAATTACTTTTTACAATATTTTCTATTGCTCTGTTGCAGCGGGCTGACCTTGGAATTACAGATCTCACGATGACTTCAGATCGAGAAAGTGGTGTTGATTTTACTATTCCATTTATGAATCTAGGTTTGGTTCAATTATGAAGAACTGGACAATTAAAACAATATTTTTCTTTACAAACATATTTCTTAGGAATTGCAATTCTATACAAAAAACCTGTAACAGAGCCACCAAAACTGTTCTCATTCATGTTGCCATTTTCGGGCGAAGTCTGGCTACTCCTGGGATTGGCATACTTTGGGGTGTCAGTGAGTCTATTTGTTTTGGGACGATTATCTGCGGCTGAATGGGATAATCCTTTTCCTTGTATTGAAGAACCAACAGAACTAACGAACCAATTTAGTTTTGCCAATTCTCTATGGTTTTCCGTTGGGGCCTTGTTTCAACAAGGATCTGAAATTGCACCAAAGTAAAATTCTTTCTTGACAATCTAATCTTCATTTGAAATTTTATTAAAATTTCTTTTTTACAGAGGCATATCGACTAGAATAGTTGGATCAGTCTGGTGGTTTTTTACTATAATTTTGGTATCCTCATATACAGCTAATTTGGCTGCCTTTTTAACTGTGGAATCAGTGAGTTCCCCAATTGAAAATGTCGAAGACCTAGCAGCGGGAAAAGGAAATGTTAAATATGGCGCTAAGCTTGGTGGAAGTACTTTTACTTTCTTTCAAGTAAGATTAAATTGTTGTTGTCTAGCAGTTCATAGAGTTATCATTTGTGTAGGAAGCAAGCTATCCAGTCTATGAAAAAATCTATGCGTTTATGAAGGACAATCCTCAATACATGACTAAAACCAACAATGAAGGGGTTGAGCGCGTTGAAAACGAAAACTATGCCTTTTTCATGGAATCTACAACAATTGAGTATGTTGTTGAGCGAAAATGTACTCTTGCGCAGGTGGGATCTCTTCTGGATGAGAAAGGCTACGGAATTGCTATGCGAAAAAGTAAATGTTTATGTTAATAGCTTGTGGAGTTTTCATTTCTGCTTTTTAGATAGCCCTTACAGAGATACCCTTAGCCAAGCTATACTGGAATTACAAGAACAGGGTGTACTAGCAAAGCTGAAGACAAAATGGTGGAAGGAAAAACGTGGCGGTGGAGCATGCGCGGTACGTACAACTTTGAAACATAACGAAAGAATTTAATTTTTACGATTTGCGTGACGAATTTGAGTTTACATTTAGCCGCTGTTTTGGTAAACATTGCTCTTGACAGTTCATTTTTTGTCGTGAAGTAGACACGTGGTAAATTTATGATAGAAAAATATCGATAAGCCACCGTGTTTTAATCGTTAAAACATTTTATCAAAATTAGTCATCGATTACTGTGAAAATTACTGTCATAATTATTAATGACGAGGCACATTTTCATTTGAATTGATATGTGAATAAACAGAATAGTCTGTTCTGGGCAATGGGAAACCCTCAAATTATTCAATAGTCACCTTTGCATCCATTAAAAGTTACAGTCCGGTGTGCAATTTGGTCAGGAGGAATCATTGGACCTTTCTTCTTTGAAAGTGAAAACGGCGCGCGTCTCGGTAGCTGTGAATTTGGAGCGATACCGTAATACCGATTGAAACTTTTCAATGCCACAACTGCATTCTTTAGGCTTAATTAACATGTGGTATCAACAAGACTGTGCCACATCACATACAGCCAGCATTACAATGGAATTACTGCTGTTCTCACAACAAGTTATTTCAAGAAATTGTGATGTTGATTGGCCTCCACGGTAACGGTCGTCTGATTTGGCTGCTCCGAATTTCTTTTTTTGGGGACATTTGAAAAGCAAGGTTTATGCAAGCAAACCAGAAACGCTTGAGTAACTCAAACAAATTATTCGTGATAAAATTAATGAAATAACTCGTGAAATATATGAAAATTTAAGAAAAAATGTGCTCAAAAGGTCTCGCATTTGTGAGACTAACAAAGGCGGTATTGTATTCTATACATAATTGACGACATTAAAAAAAACATTTATCAATATAAGATCCATTCTCTTTCAATTAAACAAAAATTATAAGCAAACAAAGTAGTATACCTTCGCGGCGGACACTCTGTACTTAAAGAGTAGAAAAAATAGGTTTTTGCTTGCAACCCGCTGATGAAATTCGACCATTACGTTAAACCTTATTATGAGTAAAATCAAAATTCCAAAACAATTAAGAAATTAGAAGGAAGCTAAATCGATTACCGAGTTGGCAAACCGACTAGGCAAACTGAGTTGGCACTGTAAGTGGAATTGCTCAGTACCGATTTTTATTTTAACATAAGTTGGAACTAATTTTCGAGTTCATAAGTTTGCTTCTTTTACAACCACATATGTATGAACTCGCTGCACCCGCGCGCCCCTTTGTTGCCAGCCTCCCTAGGCACATGCCTAGTTTTCCTTTAGTATAATACACCACTGGCCGATTGCAATGAAATTTGGTACACGAATACAATAATTATAATCCGAAAATGTTGTTTTCATATTTTTAACATAAGAAGTTTCGAAGTTAATAGAAAAAGCAGGCAACAAATGAAAACATGACCATTTCCCCCTCTTCTAATCTCCGAAACTACTGGACCTAAAATTATCAAAAAAAAAATACTGAAATTAGAACTCAACCTGTAGATTACGAAAAAAATAATGAGAAGTCGGTAGTGGTTTACATCTAACAAAGATATGACTCAATATTTGGTATAACGTTTGAGACCAAAATCGCTCGAAAATGCCTCTAACATTTTTTTAATTATTATAATACTCGTTTTTGAAAATATAACCTAAAGACATGTTTTAAAATAATAAACAATTATTTTAGCAAGAAGATGGTAGCAGTCAGGCTAGTGAGTTAGGAATGCCAAATCTAGGTGGTGTTTTCTTCGTCTTGTTTGTTGGATGTGTTCTGGCAAGCCTGTTAGGAATTTGCGAATGGTTTTTGAACATCTATTTTACAGCTAGAGATAATAAGGTATAAAGACATAATTTATCAATGTGAACATTCAAATCGAAAGAATATCATTTTAGGTGGCTTTCAAAAAAGTGTTCCTCGATGAATATCGTTTTGTAATGCAATGTTCGGGAAACACAAAGGCTGTTCAATATCCAAAGAGCAGTAGAAGTTCATTATCGTGCTCAACCTCTGGATTTAAATCAAAAAGTTCATCTGGCAGCATGGACTCTTTTGCAACACACAACAATTGGAACGATAGTCGAGAGCAAGAGTATCAAAGTGAATATGACAAAAGGTCACAAGACATCATTAAATAAATGATTAGGAGAAATTAGTATTATTATTATCCACACAAATGAATTTAAGAAATTATTACTTTGTGGGTCTATTTTTATTGCGTATAAAAGGAATGGAATTCACTTTTAAAATAACTTTGAAATATATCAAAAGCAAATTATGTACAAATGAATAATTAAAGTGCTTCCTTGCATATTTTCAATGCTTTGGTCTTCATTATCCTTACAAAAATTTGAAGCTTGATTGACGACACTAATGTTAAAGTAGATGACAAACTATTCTTAAAGAAATTTTATTTAAAAACAAATTAAAAGAGAAGTTTTTGGCTTAACAAAAGCTATAGCATGGCACAGCGCGGCGCGGCCTTTTGGATGAAGCTGTTGATTTTCAATAATTTTTTTTTTAAATAATTTTTGTTTAGTGTGGGGGAGTTAGGAAAAAAGTTCGAAGGGTAGACACGTGCATTCAAGAGGACACAAGCGACCACAGCAACCTCTGTCTATCAACTCCTACTCTCCATCTCCCCGCGGTGAACATCGGAGAAGAAATAAGAACTTACCCTTTCATATCCCATCCTCTAGATATTGCACGACACACTTACCTACACATTGCAATCTTCCTCATTGACCTGTGATAAAAAAAAGTTCAAACCTATCCATGAAGCAAACGCGTCATAAACATTTTACCAAATTTTCAACCGCTAATAAAAAAATAATCTTCAAAATATCCACAAACGAAATAATTTTTTTCCTCATTAAAAAAAAAAAAACCCAAACGATTGTAAATAAATGCCTGGTAATTACAATAATAAACAAGCATAATAATTTAACACCCTTTCAACAAAACTCACATTTTTGATCCATTGCATCAATGCACAGAACACTAGCCTGTACCTTGCATATCTTCCTCATCGGTATGTCCCCAGCAACAAATCAATATCAAACTCCGATTCATCAAACAAAATCATAGATGTAACCGTCACAGATATGATTTGGTTTACATCATGTAAGATGCATTATAATAATTTTGTTAATATTCCAACCCTAACTGACCCAATAATTACATAGAACCAAACATCTAAGGCTATGGTGCTTTACAAAAGTTCAAATATCTATATATTTCAGCTCACCATTACCTCAGCTCACTTTCAGCTCAGCTCACTTTCAGCCCACTTTTAGCTCAACTCAGCTCACTTTCAGCTCAGCTCACTTTCAGCTCACTTTCAACTCAGCTCAAATGAGCTGAGCTATTGTACTTGGCTCAAAAGTGAGCTAGCTCAAAATTTGAACTAGCTCAAATTTGAGCTTTTTGCAACCCTGATTCATTGCCGTTTTTTTAACATACTGTAAAATAGAGCATGTCAGTTATGGTACAATATTCGATCACCTGATGACAAAATGAATGCACTGTTTTCTTTCTCTTCCACGATTGGGTGCTTCAAATGGCTTGATATGTCAAATCGTGTACAGTATTAATTGTAGAAAATACACTGAGTAAATTGAGTACACTGAGTACACTGAGTGCACCAAATAAAACAATTATAAGGTTCACTCAGTTTCTAGCTTTGTTTTGCTTATGTTTGTACTTTTACATATGAAAAGTAAAGGGAAAATGGTATAGAACCGAAGAAGTTCAAAATTAAGAAATGTCCCACATTATTGTTGGCCCATTGAGATGAGGCGTTGAGCCTTATAGCTGTGCTCGCTGCCACGCAGTCCACCATACTACAACCCCGACCCCGTACATGAGAATTGGTCGGATGACCGATGTGTATAGCCAATAGGTTATGCGAGATTGAAAACCCCATTTGCTTCCTATGGCTTTCTTGCAAGAGAAAAGAGCTACTGTAGCTTTCTTAACTCTTTCCTGAATATTAGGTTTCCAACTTAATTTTTTGTCCAGTATTAGACCGAGATATTTGGCTTCATTGGTAAAAATTAGTGGTACACCTTTTGTTGAAGGAGGTACAATTATTGGGATCTTGTATATCCGTGTGAAAAGGACGAGGTCTGTTTTTTGGGGATTAATACTAAGTCCACAGTGATCAGCCCATCTAGTAAGCATATTAAGTGCGTTTTGGAGGAGGTCTCTCAGTGTATTAGGATGTTTTCCTGTGACGGCGATAGCAACATCATCGGCATACGCATTCACTCTGTAGCCTTCAATCTCGAGGGGTATTCGCAGTTCGTTAACTACTATGTTCCATAGGACAGACCTTTTCGTACAAAAATCCTCCATCTTAGAGTTGATGATCCTGCTTTTTAGCATTGGATTAATCAACTCAGCAGAGTGAGTATTCTACGTTTAGGTTCTTCATAGCAGAAGTGATAGCAGATGTGTCAACGTTGTTGAAAGCACCTTCAATATCCAGGAAGGCAACGATAGTATATTCCTTTTGCTCTAAGGAGTATTCGATAGTTCTTACCAGAGTATGCAAGGCTGTTTCTACCGATTTCCCTTTGCAGTAAGCATGCTGAGACTATTACGTATATGGATGTCAATCAATCGTTCCAAATACTTAAAAGATGTAAAATCGGATATAATGAGTGTTAAAAATATTGGATATGGACTAACTTCAGACATTTGGACCGATAACTACTAAAAAACTGCATACTTTTATTTCAGGACTGTTGGGTTTGAAATCTATGAAGGGCGTATCATGCACAGGTAATTATTTTTAAAATTGTCTTATAAGTGCAACCAAACATTCTATTGAAATTTCAGCTCAAAACATTCATATCAAAATCACAACATTATAGTGACAGGGAGTCAAATACAGGGACGAACCGTCATATAGACATTTAAGACAGTGTCTACCCAAACGAAATCGATAGGCTGAAGAAAATATCAAGAACAAACTATAAATAGATAATAAATAAAATAGTTATAAAATAATGAATTAATAAATTAACCTAAACAACCCTTATTCAAATCGCATAGCATAGTGAAATTTGAAATGCGAACATTGAACAAAGAATATACACAAACACAACACACATCAACGGTCAACGTCAACGCCATACTCATACTTCATACCAAGTTCGGGAAAAAACGAAGACATCCCGAAAAATGTCTTCGTTCTCTATTGAAAATGTTTGGGGAAAGAAGAGCCAGCACACGTAATTTTTTCGGTTTTTGTATGGGAAAAATAGACATAATTGAAAATGTCTAATTTTTTGTTTCTCTTGGTTCATTTCATCCCTGCGTCGACTGTGCGTTCGGGAAAAAACGAAAACAGACGAAGACATGTTTTGGTTTTGTTCAATTGATTTTTTTTTCAGGTTTTGTATTTTTGTATGGGGAAAAAAGACAATATTGAAAATGTCTAATTGCTCGTTGTCGTTTAATTTGATTTCAATTATTCAAAAAAAAATTTGTTATTCAGTAATGGTTAATTATGATTTTCATTTTGCCGATCCTGCATAAAATAATTAAAGTATGTCTGCCATCAATCCGTTTTATAATTAATTTTTAGGGAATATTTTTTCGCCTTTTCACCTCAAGAACTCCAAGATTAAAAGAAAAACAAGATTTGAGATTTTGCTTTAAGATCTAAATCGATAGCTGAAATGAATACCTACGTCTTCACGTTCTATGTATTCTACGTCTTAAAAGGACAAGAGAAAGAACAGAATTTTTGTTGTCTACCCAATTTCAATGGTGGCGAGTCGTCCCTGGTCAAATATGGTTCCAGCCTTCCCTTCATTTGATCACAATTTTTGCATGAATATCAGCAAAATATCAGCCACATCGTCACGAAGTGCTGCTTCTGAGCTCATATTTTCTTCAGCTAGAATGTTAAATTCGGAAAAACGTAGTCTAATATTGGTTCCGAGTTCCGACCCAATTTTAGTTAACCAAATAGTGTTCTTAAATTCGAATATAAATAAAATTCATATTAATAATGATCTCAAAGAAATTTTGTAATAAATTTATTGGAAAAAAAGCGTTATTAATTTGTTTGTTTTATTTTAAATGTTTATTACTATTACTTTTACTTATTCTGTTGCCTTTCTTAACAATCATTTCTTACGAATCTTTCATTTAAGAAAATTGACTTTGACTTTGAAACAAAAGGAGGTGTACTCAACCAGAAAGGCTCATAACTGCTGTTGAGGATTTGATTTTACCGGCAGCAAAAGAACTGGTGGCAACTATGCTGGGTGAGAAAGAGTCACGAAGCTTAGACTTAGTTTCTCTTTCAAATGATACCGTAAAGCGAAAAATTATTCTGATATGTCCACTGTCCAGTGATCTCAAGACAATGCTCCTTCTTGAGCATACGATCGGAGAAGCCATTTTTAATCTTTTAACATCACATGGAATTATTTGGAACAAATGTGGAGGGATCACCCTGATGAAGCAAGAACACTATCCGTACGTAAGAGTGGGCTACGCGCTTTTGTTGAAAATGTTTCACCCGGAGCTACGTTGCATCAGTGTTGCAAAAAAATGCAAAATTTTATTAAGCACTCCATTCATAAAAGCATCTATTTGTTCAAACAATTTCAGCTTCATCGTGAAAGAGTACCGAGTACTCGGGTACCCGGGTACACGATCGTTATGTTTCGAGTACCCGGGTACCCAAATGCCATGTACCCGGGTATTTGCAACCGGGCAATACTCACAGTCAGCTTTTACTCCACACTGAGGTTCGTTATAGTTAGCTATCCCAACGAGGCTTTGCTAGAAAAGAGGAATGTTTTTCCTCAATTAAAGTACCTAATTAATGATTTGAATTGCGCGGCTGTTTTAGTGATCTTAGATGGTGCGCACAAGTTGCATATCTACGTGACTTTGTTGGCTATTTAAATGAGGTTAATACCGATTTACAGAATATACAAAAGACAATAACTGTTTTCCAATTTGGAGACAAAAATCGAATCGAAATTTAAGAGGGTTGATGTATGGCAAAGACGATTTGAAAGAAAAGGATTATTCACCATTCCTAACTTTAAATGCATTTTTGACAAACGAGTTTATTTATATTTCTTATAATTCAGCCCTACAACTTGTCTTTAAAACAAAAGTCTTGAAAATGCTTTTTCAACTCTTGTTTAGACCAAAATTAAACAAACAAATTGATGTAGAACCTAATTTGAGAATTCAGTTGTGTTCATTTGATCTAAATATTAATAACTTGGTAGTTGAAAAACAACACCGTGCTCCGTGCCCCATTGCACCGTTTTACAAATTACAAGCACAATTTTGTACTTGTTATCCACAACCACAAATTTTGTATATGAATTTGCCTTGCACCAACTATAAATAAGTGGGATCACATATTTGTGATGAGAGTTGCGCAATTTATGTTTAAAACTTGTAAATTTGAATTACAATTTTTTTTAACGCTGCTGCGTGAACAACAAATTTTTGAAACTCAAAATTTTCAGTCAGGGTTTTGCCAGCAAGTGAAAACCGACGAGGCGACTACGAGGACGACGCACGACGACGGGTGCGATGGTGCATGGACATGGTCACTGATCAGTTATAACAAGAAAGGAGAGCAAGCTGTCAAAAGAGTATGTGTGTAGTTGTAATAATGATACACTTGTCTAACAAGTAAAGCAAGTTTGCTGCAAAAGTATGCGTGTTATACAAATTTAAGTTTGAGGTATTTGGAGGGTAAAACAAAGGTAGTAGAGCTCTTGATACCCGGGTACCCGGTCCACTGATTCGGTAAGCGGGAATTTCGGGAATTACCCGGGTATTTACATGGTGTTCGGGTACCCGCGTACTCGAAACATAACGATCGTGTATCCGAGTACTCTTACACAATGAAGCTGAAATTGTTTGAACAAATGGATGCTTTTATGAATGGAGTGTTTAATAACATTTTTCATTTGTTCTCCGTTAATAATTAATAATTATAGTCGTTTATTAATAATTGTCTATTTCAGTTGTGTTTTCACTGTCAAGTAATTGCATTAATTTTTATTGTGATCGGAAGGAATTGCAAGTTGGAGGTGGATTATTATAAAGGGTTTTCCAATAAGAGGTGTTATTTTGATATTCAAAGAAAAATGGCATTTTTTGCGATAAATGATCGGATGGTTATTTCATTATAAAGAGGAAGGTATTCCAATTCCGTTAATAATAGAACACAACATCAGCTTACTTGAGATTGTAGTGGGCAAGTTATGTATTTGTATCGATATCGTCAGGTAAGAAAAGAATCAAACATGTCATACAAAGATAGAGAAGACTAAAAAATTTAGTCTGAAAATTGTGACTGCTGTATGTTTCTCTGTATATAAGCAATGTGCACAAAAGTGTTCTGTGTCCTGTGTGCTGTGCACATATGAGTTTAAAAGGGTGATGGGAAACCGATCTGTCAAAATGACTGCCTATTGCATTCGACGGTATTAATTTTAACTTGGGCATCGATTACTATATTTACGTCAGCTGAAGGCCGCTTATTTCCAGCTGTGCAATACATTTCGATAAAATGTATAATTGGATGATAGAAATATCAAGTCACGTTTAATGCCACTTCATTAAAAAAAAAAATGTTTTTGACAGCGCTCAAACTGATTCCTCTCTTCACGTAGTGCTTTGAAAACGTTTTCCATTTTTTCCAAAAGTTTCAACACAGTAAACTGCTTCCCTTCAAGATATCCAACGAATCGTAATCAGTTGCGAAGGAAGTGCTGTTTCCGGTGCAATATCCTTGAATACCCTTATTCTTAACGGAGTATTTAAAAAACTTTTTTCACGTTTGCAATGAATAGATCAACCTCTGGAAATGTACCTCGAAGTGTGTCAAAAGCACGCACAAGTGATATGCGTTGCTTTTGGATAAAATACTTGAATAGCATCGCAACTTTTTCGAAAAAAAGTGAAACAAAAGTATTTAGATATTCCAAAATTTGAAAGAAAAATTGCAAATAATGATGAAAAATTCCAAAATATGCATTTTAAAGCGAAATATGCAAAAATATGTAAATATAACAATATATGCTAAGATAACGAATGGGGTTCAAAATGCTTTTTTATCGTGAAACATATCTTGTCAATTGTCAAATTCGACGATCCAAAAAAAACATGCTCGAGCATGTTTTTGGTTGCCCTAGTTATGACATTTCATTTGACAGTTTAGTATGACTTTTATCAAATTCCAGCGCTACCAATTTGAAACCACTAAATTAATGACCCGTTACGGAAACCCCCTCGCCCTTTTTCGCGGGTGCCCTTAATAAAGCCCTTCACATTTGTTTGGTAAATGATCAATCTTCTTATGAGGAAGTTATATCTCAGCATTCTGTATCTAAAAGTAAAGGAACTTAATAATCTGTTTAAACCTCAAAAGATGTTCTTGATCCTTACGGTATACCATTGCACTTTAAGATTGCATATTATGCATAACATTGCAATGGTTTCAGGTATTTTTGTTCATCCACAACAGTAAATACACCATGAACTTGAAACCATTCCAAACATATCACGTCTAGTTCAATGCAGAAAGTATAAAAAAAAGCAAACATCAAAATAATGTACAAGAACTTAGTAGGCAAATTACATCAAAGCAGTTTTATATTTATTGTTACCATTGAAAAAATGCATGTTAAGACAAAATTACCAACCTGAAGTTTTCATGTAATGAAAATCTTCTTCCGCATTGGCTTTAGCAATGAAATTGCTCAGAATGTTGTTTGTAGCATTTTTCAGATCATATATTAACTTGTTGCAACCCGAGAACTTATCAACAGTTTGCTTGAGTTTGTTGCAACTGCAAGAACTTTGCTTTCAATTTGTAATTTATTAACTTATTTTATTTATTTTTATTTAAACACCAAATAATGAGGAATCACCTTTGTGTACTTACTTTGTGCATCCTATCGTCGACTATTGCATTGGCCGATATTTTGGTTAATGTAAACGTTAACAAGCCAGTTCATGATGTCAGTGAACAATTTGTTAGTTTTTCCATTAATCCCGAACTTCTCTATGGCACACTGGATGGACCAAATAAGTTTGAATAACACAGGATGCTTTAAAGAAAATGTCTTAATTTTTGTATTTCTTTTAGAAAAACATTGACTGACATGGCGGCTCTACTTGGACCATCATATATCAAGATGACTGGCGACTATTTCTTCCCGGCAGACATCAAAAGTACCCTAAAGAGCCCCACTCAAACTATTTGGAGTGGATTCAATAGATGGACTCGGTTGGTTTAACTTTCTTTGAAATATTATTTCTATTCTCTACGAAAATATTGCTTCTTTTGATAGGGCTATGAACTGGACAATGGTCATTCCCGTGCAATACACTCCACAGTCTTGGGACCCAATTGATGCCTTAAGAGTTTTGAACATTTCAAATGTCATTGGAATTGATAACTGTGTATGGCAATTAGGACTTGGTAAGTTTGAAACAGTAGCTAAAAAGGATATCATTGGTAAAATTATTATTTTTTCAAAGATTTCGGAGCTTCAAGAGCATCAGATTATGTTTCCGATCTACAAACCCTGGATACAATGGTTGACACTTTCAGACCTTACATTAAAGAGTGGAAGGTGATTGGAGCTGATATCACTGCTGGTAGCAGTGCTGAGGAAACGAAACGCTACATCGACATGTCTAGTGATGTAAATGCTGCTTTTGGATGGAATCAGTGAGTTTTAAAAATTGTTCACTTACCTGAATATTTTTAACAATTTTTGTCAAACCTTTTTCGACACAGACCAGCTGGATATCACGTTGAAGAAAATGTTAATGGTTACATTTACGACAAGGATCTCTCACTCAAAGCCATGATGGAGAAAAAAGTCCCTGTGTGGTTGAGTCTCCCTCCTAAAGGGCCCTTTAATCATCAAATTTCCAATGGATACACTGGTGTTGAAATTTCCGAAGCTATTCGTTGGGCCCAAACATTGGGTGATGCAGCAAGTTCAGGATTCTCAGCGGTATTCAAACCCCTTACAGAAGAGGACGTTAACGCTCCAAACTATAGTTTTTATGTCAGTGCTCTGTTCAAGAAGATCATGGGAAACCGAGTATTTGCTGCTAAGCCAGTGAAGAGACTTACCTACTCCTCAAAAGTTTACTCACATTGTGCCAATGGAATTTCGGGCGGAATAGCTTTCATGGGAGTTAATACCGAGGATTATCCTATTAAGATTTCAGCAAAACCATCTGCCAAATTTACTGGATCTGAAGTATGGCAGTTCATTTTAACATCTAAAAAAGGAGAACTCTACCTAAACAATGATGCCTTGACTCTTAATTCAACCTTCGATCCACTAGTTAAAATCAAGCATCCTAACAAGCCGCTTGCAATGAATATTCCACCAATGTCAGTTGGATTTTGGGTTCTTCCCCTCGCTAATCACGAAGATTGCCAGTTTACTGAACTTTTGACAAATCCAGATACCCAATGGGAGAACCGCCATAGAAGACAAACTTCTTCGGATAGGCTCTTAAAAAAACTTATATTGGAAACTTCTTTTACCGATCAAATGAAAAACCGCCGTCGTCGTGATTTGTCAAACACTCTCAACAAAGAATCAGCCTCAAACAATGGAAACGTAGTTACCCGTCACAGAAGATTCATTTTGCAAGACACTCCTGGAGCAAACCCTGCGCCACAAAAAATAAGTCCACAAGTCACAGCACAAGAAAAAAGTTTAAAAAAGCGAGAAAATGCCCACCAGTTACTAAAATCCTTTTTACTTAACAATCCATTGCTGCCAAGCCCTTTGCTGCCAAACCCATTACTTCCAAAAGTTGATTGGACCATTAAGCGATCCCGTCGTGCAGCTGATTTCTTAAGTACTGTTTTCCCAAAGAGCACAATAAGGGCTTCTGTGCGTCGCCAGCCAACTCCAAAGGTGCAAGTCCAAGATGAAGCCAGCATTTTTAAAACCACAATGGCAGAAATGGCAATTCCAACAGGCGATGTACACTTTGAATACATAACAGATTCAAATGGTGAAGAAATTAGTACTAAGGACAGCAGAGAAGAACTTCAGGAAGAAAAGGTTGTCAAGTTGCCAAACAGAGAGCTGCCATCTGAATTCTATGAAGCTATCGATCACGGAAGATATCAACCCAGACCCTATGTATACAAAAACATTGCTAAACCTGAAGTTTCAGACATATCTGATATTGAAGGCCAAACTAAATACATCACCAGAAATCAATTAGAAAACCATTCACAAGACCAAGAACAAACTGTCAGTAGTAATGCTCATAACAAGGGTATCTCCTCTGAAAAGACAACTTATTCGAAATTACCTTTCTCTCCTGAATACCCAATGACACCATATCCAATTCTACGAGGTGAAAACATTAAGCAATATTTCTATGAGCCAGTTGAAAATGATGCACTTAGAGCATATTTGAATGCTGCCAAAACTCTTCCTGAATGGGAACGAGTTGAGAGAACAAAACGATCTATTGGAAAATACTCATACAAAACAATAAATGACAACCTTATTACCCAGGAGGAAAATATTCATCCTTTGACATACAATAATCCACTGACGAGTGAATCAGTGCTTGAAGAATCTGTGTTAGCATCTCAAGGACGTGCAGCCGCTGAGGACGTTAAGAGCAGAGTTACTAAACTTTTAGGTGCTGTGAAAACTCATATTAGTGATTTGTTTACAACTTTGATTAATTAAAAGAAAATATTTGCTAATCCGGTGTAAAAATTGATATAAAATTTTAAGAGAAAAATGAATTCATTCACAAAAATGTAATCCCTTGAATCAGAAGTTAATAAAATAACAACAAAAATATTAAATAACTTGTCTTATTTAGCTGTCATTTTCATCTAACTCAACGGAATGAATCAACACAGAAATGTGTAAGGTATGAAGAAGCGATCCACATCTCTTACGCTCATTTATCTACAATTCCCACTTCAAAGAAAAATTAAAAAAACATAACGTCAACAAATCAGTCAAATGGACAAAAGAAGAAAGTAAATAAAAATGCTAACGCAACGTTTTTCATTTTACTTGTTTAAGCTCTAATCATTTTGCTCACATCAATTTTATTTGTTGAACAGATGAAAGCTTACCCAGTTACATAAACAAAAAAATAAATACTGAATAAGAAAACCAAAGACTTCTCCAACGAACTTGATTTTACAATTACTAATTCAGTTTACTGAATTATGATAACAGCAATTATTTTGTAATAATTTAACTTGCTTAACCTGTTGTAAGTCCGTCTCTGTTTCTACCGTTTCAACTATCTTTCATTGACGCTTCTTCTTCAGAGCTACACACAATAATTGGTCAATACCTTGATAAAAAAGGGTTGCCACCTTCAAAACGGCAAACAGCTCTTTCATTTGTTTTTCACTTTAAACAAATTTCATATCAGTTTAACAGTGACATTAATTAAAGATTTTTTAGCAGCTTACTTATATAATTTTCATAGAACGCAGAGAGTTCCAAATTAAGAAAATGAAATGTTTTAAGAGAAATAATATTTTCGTTTCGTTAAATGGCATTTTTTGTGCTTATAGACGGCAAGCCTATAAGTAAACAACCTGTTGGCTCTAAAAGAAATCCACAATTCAATAGTAGATAGACGTATGCGTAAATACATATTTTTAGTTCCAAACAAGACTCTCACGGCGAAGGTTAACATATCCGGAAAGAAGATTGAGCATATTTTGTCCAAAAAGTAAGAAAAACAGGTTAGTTGAATAAAAATGCTTTTAAAGCATTTTTGTAAGATACTTTTTAAATAATTGGTGCAAGTGTCAAATTATATTCAACTGGTGTTTTTGCCATTAAATGTTCATTCAAATCCCAACTTGCATATTTGATCGTTGTTACGTATATAAATACAGCGGAAAAAATCTGTGACGTGTGCATAATTCATTCAACAAAAAAAAAGTGATGAGAACGATTAAAACCTATCTGCGAGTATTGCTAGACTGAAGGTTTGCATTCAAACTCTGTGCTTGAATATTTAAAGTGTCATCATAAATAAGTACCTTAATCTACAAAGCCTTGAAAGAAGAAGGTCATTGAATTTCTTTTGAGAAAGATGATTAAAAAAAAAAAACAATGCTCCGTTCAAATGTATGCGTATTCGAAACATAGATATATTAGAAACTCAGATCTCTAAACCGTACCTTCCAATGCTTCAAAGGTTTGTGCTGCGAAAAAGAGAAACAAGTTATGATAAGAATTCTAATTAATGAAATTCATATGAATTTTGATCAGTATATTTTTTTTTTAATTTAATTTCTTTTAATACCTATATATATTTTGTTACGTAATTTTGAAACAAAATGAACTCAACTAAAATATCAAGAATTCAAGTTTTATGAACTGAGTAATATGGAAAATTTCCTTGATATTAAAGGCTGCACTTGTAGAAGAATTTTCACAAAAACATTCGTGATACAAATTACTCTTATCACAACTTTTTAGTAAAACCTAAGTATGTAAGTTATATGTATGTACTGTAGGTATATATAATTATTTAGTTTACTTATTTATCCGGTCCCCATCGGGAACGGTCTGTCGAATGCACTCTCCAGCGCCAAAACCAAGTGGTCTGGCATCCGCAGTTATACTTGGTCTTTGTACCGCAGGTTCGGTCTCCCTGGTCGCCTCGAACCTGGAGGCTGCTAAGATACTACTTCTTGGCTGAAGCGTTGTCATCCATTCGCTAGATGAGGCCGAGCCAATAAAATTGTTTTTATTTGCTTTCTGGACTACATCCACACCTTGGTGCAACTCGTACAGTTTGCAGTTGAACCTTCTTCTCCATTTGTCATCGTTTCTGGAACCTCAAGCTAATTCCTTCGATCTTTTAAAGCAATGTCAGGTATTGTTCTTGGCACTTTTTTCTTCGAGATATTTGAGCTTAGAAACTGAGGATGTTCGTTTGTTTGCAGTCTTTTTCTTATTTCTCTTATTTTTCGGTAATCAACACCTGCAAACGTGCATTTTCCGTTTCTCTTATCAGCATCGCACAGTCTGTCATCATGATACACGGGTTCTTTTTCATGTGTTGCTGATAACCTATGGACATGGTGTTTTCGGCTACATTATTAATTATTTTGTGATACCGGTCCCACAGGATCCTAATGTCTTTGGCATTTGAGAGTACGGAGTTGTCAGGCGCTAACTGAAGTCTCTGGCATTCTCGGAGGTGCGAGCGCAACTATAATGTTGAATTTCTTTCTTTATAGGCATCACGTGTTTTGGTGTCATTAGATAGTCGAGCTCTAAATTTTCTCACTATAAGAAACTGATCAGAGTCGACATTTGCTTTCCGGACAGTGCACACGTTTAAAATGTCGGATATTTGCCTTTCGCCCATGGTGGACTTGGATGGCGGATCGACCATCCGAAGATCGCCAGGTTACTGTGTAGATCTTTCGCCTTGGAAACCTAGCGCTATTTATCACCGTATTACGAGTTGCAGCAAAGTCGATTAGTTGGAGGCCGGTTACTTTTTTTTCGATTTTTGAATTAAAGTCTCCCAGTCAGTGTTGCCGAAAGTACTCCCTTCGGAGTATTGTACTCCTTTCAGCACTACCATACTCCCGTACTCCTCCTTTCACATTTGTACTCCTATTTTTTAAAAGCGCTAAAATATCTTCCACTTCCAGTAAAAGTGTAATGTCAACCTGAATAAATTCAAATCACTTTAAATTTATTGCAAATTTGGTAGCTTTTTTTCCAGCAAAACTGTCTTTGAAAAGGGCATTTCCTTCATTATTGTTTTCCTTCTTTTGTTTTTCGTTGTGTATGGGAAAAACAGACCACACACCAACACCGTCCGCCGTTCGTTAGTTATTTCACTAGCTTCGTTCGATGTAACCAGCCCCGGGGCACTCCAGTGCTTGTCATTAACCTGAACGAAGCTGTCAAAAAACTGAAAAAATGTCTCTGGGTTTGATTTCACATCGAACGCATTTGTAGTGCCCTGTGCTTGTCATTAACCTGAACGAAGCTGTCAAAAAACTGAAAAATGTCTCTGGGTTCGATGTCACATCGAACGCATTTGTAGTGCCCTGTTTTTTTTCCTTTGTTGTATAGCAACAGCTGATTCGAACAGCTCCCGAACTCGCTCCCGGTGCGAGCACTGAATACACATCGAACACGGTGGGAACGCACCGGGGCGAAAAAAGGGCGACATCGAACACCTTAGTGCGAAATCAGACCGCCACAAGCGATTCAGAGCGCACATCGATCAAACCTATTGTTATTCGAAGATTGTGGTTTAGTGGTTGTTTTTTCGCGTTTAGAGTCCAGCAATTTGTAACTTTTCAATAAAATGAAAAGTATTGTTTAATTGATGGTGAAAATATCTTTAGTTAACTTAATTCAAAGTACTTAAATTTGATATATTTATGTAGATTTTTAGTGAAAAAAGCTTCTTTGACGCTAAGGCCGTGTGAGAATTGGGTTAAAATGTGGTTAAAACTTGACGTTTGGTTAAATTTTGACACTTGGCATTGAATAAAATGTGTTAAAATTTAGACTAGCTGCGGAGCAGGTTATGACAGTAGTGGTTAAAAACTCATCGAATTCGCACACGGCCTTAAAGGCAAAAAAGATGTAAATGTTTCTGTTATTGCAGGAGGTTCAAAAACAAATGAATATGATGTGGAGTCCTTATATTCAGCACTTAAATCCCCTGCTGCAAGAGCCAACAATGTTGAGTTATCAAATGCTGAAAAAAGACGACATTCATAGCCGCCACCACCACCGCCGCCGCACAATATGTGCGCAAAAACTAATTTTGAAAAAAAAACCGGTACTACTATTTAGTCGAAAATACTCCTTTTTTTTGCATCAGCACTACCTTCAAATGTTTTTGTCCGGCAACACTGCGTCCCAGTACGATTTTGACCTGTTCTCTGGGGCTGGACAGGATCCGTGCGCACTTTCAAGGAGGTCCTCCTTGCTAGAATCCTCAGCATCATCAGCAGGGGGTAAAAAATTTATTAAAATCTTGAGATCCATGACATTAAACCTTAGCCGATATCTCACGACGAATCTGCATCCGAAGATGTGCATCCCTTTATGGCAGCTGTAATAAATGTTGCAAGTTCGTTTTTTTTTTGCTGTCCCTGATCCTATGCATCGATTATATTATATTATATTACTTATATTAAGTTTACTGGCCCAACCTGCATTATACTGCGTGAGGACAGATTCAAGTGTTTGAGTAGCACCTCGAGTATGGAGTAACATCCAAATTTGTAGGGCCGATATTTAAGTGCTGTTGTTTCTCCTTGTGCACTCGCACGCTTACATGTTTTGCATGATATATATTAGTGATATAACCCAGCCAATAGTCGGTGGTTACTGTGTGGAGGCAAAAAAAGCACTTGGTGAGCAGCATGCACCCCCAGATCCTACAACAACCGACCACCCAACCAAAACTCCAGATTTAAGAAAATATGTTGTTATTTTGGAAAAAAAAGTTGAATAGATAAAATATTGTACTCTTATTGAAACGTACCTCTGCTGTCGTATTGAAACGATTTAGTGTACCATCGATGATTTCTAGACAAAATAATTTCGATAACAAATTTAAGACACTTTTCAAAAACGGTTCTTATTATCTATCATTCTCACTAACCTACCACTAACCACTAATCTTGCATTTTTAAGTATATTACGTTTTATTGATTAAATTAAAAACAGTATTTTATTTTCTAAATAGAAATGGAAATGCAAGGTAAGACTGTTCTTATTACTGGAGCCAACAGTGGTATTGGCAAGGAAACTGCTAGAGAATTGGCAAAAAAAGGTGCAAGAGTTATTATGGCTTGCAGAAATCAGGAAACAGCGAAAGCAGCTAAAGGTATTTTAAAACCAAGTTCCTGATGCAATAAATTTTGTTTAAATAAAATGTAATTAATTTTCTTTTTAGAGGAGATTGAGAAGGAAACTGGTAACAAAAACCTGATCTTGAAAAAACTCGACCTTGGATCACAAAAATCTGTTCGAGAATTTGCAGCTGATATCATCAAGACTGAGAAAAAAATTGATGTCTTGATACATAACGCTGGTATGGCTCTAGCATTTCGTGGTGCAACAAGTGAAGACGGAATCGAACTCACTATGGCCACTAATCATTATGGTCCGTTCCTTTTGACACATTTGTTAATAGATCTTTTGAAAAGAAGTGCTCCTAGCAGAATTGTTATCGTCGCTTCTGAACTATACAAATTAGCTTCGGTAAACTTGGATAAAATGAATCCCATTGGAACTTTCCCGGCGGCTTATTTGTACTATGTCTCAAAATATGCTAACATCTATTTCGCCAGAGAATTGGCTAGACGTTTGGAAGGTACTAATGTGACTGTTAACTTCTTGCACCCTGGAATGATTGATTCTGGAATTTGGAGGAATGTACCATTTCCATTGAACTATCCAATGATGGGAATAACTAAATTGTTCTTTAAGACTCCAGAACAGGGAGCTCTGACAACAATATATCTGGCATCATCAGATGAAGTCGCCAATGTATCAGGAAAGTATTTCATGGATTGTAAGGAATACGAGCTTAACGCAGCTGCAATGGATATGGAAAAAGCTAAAAAAGTTTGGGAAGAATCGGCAAAATTAGTTAAACTCACCGCAAACGACCCAAAAATCTAAGCCAAATTGACTGATTTTATAAAGATGGTGTTATAAGAGTAAATAGCATAATTATAATTATACTCATTTTTTAATTTAATTGAAATTGATGTTAAATGATTTAAGGGAGAGCAAGTTTAGAGTGGTGTTCAATGTTTTTTTATGTTTAATAAATATACTTGATGGATAACACATGTTTCCTGTACTTTAATCCTTAATTCTATACTGATATCATTAAGAAGAAAGATTTTATTGTTTGCTTTTGTACAGTGGCGCTACAGTCCAGGTCGGAACAGGGCCTTACCCAACAAACTTCTCCAGCCAGCTCGGTCCCTGGCTAACTGTCTCCAGTTTTGCACGCCAAGTTTGTTCAGGTCCTCTACCACATGTGTGCTCCAACGGAGTCGCGGTCTTCCTCTTCTGCGACATCCTTCCGGGTTGGATTCGAAGACTCTACGAGCCGGAGCATTATTTTCCATTCGCTCAACATGACCCAACCATCTAAGTCGTTGGACCTTTACTTTTCTGGCTAGGTCAGTGTCGCTGTACAGCTCGTACAGTTCTTGGTTGAATCTTCGTCTCCATACTCCATTAACGCAGACAGGACCAAAAATCACTCGAAGAATTTTTCTCTCAAAGCAGCCCAATGCGTTTTCATCAGATGTTGTCATAGTCCATGTCGCGGCACCATACATGACGACCGAGATGATGAGAGTTTTGAAGAGTGTCACTTTAGTTGCACGGGGGAGGACTTTACTACTCAAGTGCCTTCTAAGTCCAAAGAAGCAGCGATTGGCAAGAGTGATTCTTCGTTTGATTTCAGCGCTGGTGTTGTTGTCTGAGTTGATAGTGGATCCCAGGTAGACAAAGTCCTTAACTACATCGAAGTTAAATCTGTCTATGTTGACGTTTGCTCCAAGAAGTCGATGTTGGTAGCTCTTCCTTGTCGACAACATTAACTTAGTCTTGCCGTCGTTAACCGCTAGACCCATCTTCCTGGCCTCCGTCTCAAGGCTCACAAACGCTCCACTGACATCACGCTGTGTTCTTCCAATTATGTCAATGTCGTCTGCGTATCCTAGTAGCTGGACGGACTTTTAAAAGATTGTGCCTCTGGTGTTGACATTGGAGCTTTGCACAATCTTTTCAAGAATGATGTTGAAGAAATCGCATGACAACGCATCGCCTTGTCTAATACCTTTTTTGACATCAAACGCGTCCGTTAGGTTTTTCCCGACCATAATGGAACAGCGTGAATTTTCCATTGTCATCTTATACAGACGGATGAGTTTTTCTGGGATGCCAAAACTAGACATTGCTCTATATAGTTGGTCTTTATACACGCTGTCATACGCGGCCTTGAAATCGATGAAAAGGTGGTAGGTATCGATTTGAAGTTCCTGGTTCTTCCCAAGATCTGCCGTAGGGTGAATATTTGATCGATGGTGGACTTTCCGGGTCTGAAGCCACACTGATAAGGACCTATCAGGTTGTTGACGAAGGGCTTCAGACGTACACACAGCACTGCAGACAAGATCTTATAGGCGATATTAAGGAGACTTATAGCTATGTAGTTGGTGCAGTTCAAGGGATCTCCTTTTTTGAGGATCGGGCATACGATGCTGAGGTTCCATTCACCGGGCATGCTTTCCTCCGACCAAATTTTGCAGATGAGCTGGTGCATGCTCCTAACCAAATCATCTCCAGCTGCCGGATATTCTAGAACAGACGTCACGACACACATGCAGACTTCGGGAAGCAGTTGTTGGACTATCCAGGAATAGTCACACCGAAGTCTGGGCCTTTCAGGTGGTAGCTAGTTTATAAGTGGGATGCCGTCTAGAACCCTTCTTGGTCCTTGAAGTTTAGCTATGGATGGTGGAAAAGTAGC